>BJKM01000718.1:0-23109 GCA_015082035.1 Chaenogobius annularis | reverse complement strand
CTTTTCTTTGCACTCTTCTCTTTTATGTCTTGAACTATATATTTGTGATTTCTGCCATGTCTTTATGATTTTAATGCATTTTTTCCTGTTGTGTGAAGCACTTTGAATTGCCTTGTGGGAAAACAAAATGCGAGTCCGACTGCCCAATCTGAGAAATTTGATTCATATTCCCTGTAAAAAGATAACGCCAGTCTCACTAAACTAGTCTGAAACTTGCTGTGCTAAATGTCGGATCCTTATGTAACAAATCATTCTTAATTAATATTTAATTTCTTTTTATAATCTTGATTTTATGTATTCAACTGAAACATGGCTTGACAAAAAACACAGGAAATGTAGTTCTAATAGAATCTGCCACCCAACTTTATGTTTGAATCTGAAACACGAGAAAACAAAAGAGGAGGTGTGTGTGCTTTTGTTAGAGATGAAATAGTTACCCACAGGTTGTCCTTTGGGGTGTTTTCACATTGAGTACTAGCTTTAAAATTGAGCTAAAAAGTCTCCATCCATTCTCTCATTGTTTTTAACAAGCCTCTCAGCACTGCAAATTTTATTGATGATTTTACGAGATGCTTTCCAGTCGTATGCACAGACTTGATGTTGGTCATAACAGCGTGATTTCAATGTTTATGTTGATAATATCTGTGACAGAAAGCTAAAGAGCTTCATGCTGTCCTGAAACTTTTGGTCTTACTCAGCACCGTGAGTGGCCCCCCCACAGCAGAGGGCACACTCTAGATTTCTAATTACAAAAGGGTTATATTTCAAACGTCAATGTGGTCGATGTTGCTGCTGTCTGATCATTGTCTGTGTCTTCTTTGACCGTCTGTTTTTCCAAACCACCAGCTGGTCCTCAGTTGTTCTGAGGAGACACATAAATGACAGCACGGGAAACTTTATGGAATATAAACTTGCCGCCGGGCCGAACGAAATGGCGTAAGTCAAAGCTCCAAGTTCAGAAAGGGATTTACAGAGAGAAGTCTACATGTACAACCTCATTTTATGTAGAACTAGGGAGGATATTTTTCTGAATAATTGGAAGCTGCCGTTAGACTCATTTCCACATCCAAGTGTAAATGAGTTTGCATTATTCTTTAATGACAAAGTTCAGGGCATTAAAATGCTATCAATCTACACTGCAAAAATAACCCAAACCACCTACACACTTAGACTGACTCACTTTGCACCTGTAAGACAAAACTGTCCAGGAGGTCATCACCAGTCTGAGTTCATCTACATGCTGCCCATGTGTGACTCCAGATTTCTAAAGTCTGTGCTGAACAGTTTGTTAGCACCATCACTCACAGTTAACTTGTCGCTTCAATCTGGAACATTCCCAATGTCTTTGAAAACTGTCATAAAGCCTCTCCTAAAGAAGAGCTTTGATGCCGCAGTACTGAGTCATTACCGCCCATCTCTAATCTGCCATTTTTGGGCAAAGTCCTTGAAAGTTGTTACCAACAGCTCACTGATTTCCTCTTAATAAACAACTCATTTGATGTTTTCCAGTCAGGTTTTTAGACCTCATCACAGCACTGAGACTGCTGTTGTCAGGTGACAAATGACATCCACTGAACACTGACGCGGGCAAAGCCTCAGTCTTAATTCTGTTAGATCTGAGTGCTTGTTTTGACATGTCGATCATGGGACCCTCTTACAGGAGACTAGAGGACTGGGTGGCATCACTGGCACTGCGCTAACTGGTTAAAGCCTATCGGAAGACAGGAATTTTGTTGAATTGGTAACTGTGTCTCAGAGATCCCTGACCTGTGGGGTGCCCCAAGGGTCAATTCTGGGCCCCTCTTTTAACCTCTACATGCTGCCGTTAGGTCAGTTGATACGCAGCGAGAACGTTATCACAATGATGCAGACGACACTCAGATCTATGTCTCAGGACGGCAGGTGAATATGGACCAGTGGATTCACTCTGTCACTGCATCCAACAGATCAGTGTGTGGATGCAAAACAACTTTCTCCAGCTGAACTCAGACAAGACTGAAATCATCGTCTTTGGCCACAGAAACAAAGAGAAGTGTTAACAGTCACCTCCAGAGTCTCGCCTCTAGAAAACTGCAAATCAAGTTAGAAATCTGGGGGTAATAATGGACTCAGACTTGAATTTTAACAGCCACGTCAAATTAATAAAATCAGCAGCTTTTTCACCATCTAAAAAACATTGCCATAATCAAAAGTATAGTGTCTAAACCAGACCTGGAGAGACTTATCCATGCGTTTGTCTCTAGTAGATTAGACTACTGTAACGGCCTGCTCACTGGCCTCTCCAAACGAAGCTGTAAAACAGCTGCAGTACATCCAGAACGATGCTGCTCAGGTCCTGACTAGAACCAGAAGTAGATCACATTAGTCCTGTGCTCAGGTCTCTGCACTGGCTCCCTGTGGCTCAGAGAATAGACTTCAAAGCAGCTCTGCTTGTATACAAGTCTCTCCATGGCCTAGCACCAAAGTACATCTCGGACATGTTAGTGCCATATGAACCATCTCGGACTCTGAGGACCTCAGGGACCGGCCTCCTGCTGGTGCCCGGAGTCAGGACTAAACATTGTGAATCTGCGTTTCAGTTTTATGCAGCTAAAATCTGGAACAGTCTTCCTGAGGATGTGAGACAGGGTTCTACTCTGGCAATTGTTCAAATCTAAGCTAAAAACTGTTTTGTTTGGATGTGCATGTGATTGAAATGCTTTTCTTTGCACTCTTCTCTTTTATGTCTTTGAACTATTTGACAGATAGCCTGAAAATGGCAGTTTTAAATTAAGATTTTGTGATTTCTACCATGTCTTTGGTGATTTAAATGAATTTTTATTCCTGTTGTGTGAAGCACTTTGAATTGCCTTGTGTACGAATTGTGCTCTACAAATAAACTTGCCTTACCTTGCCTACTCTTAAGAGGTTTGTAGCTGTTTCAGAGCACACACAGATTTATGCAAAATACTGAATTAATGAACCTCGCTAACCCATTTATCCAGCTTCATACTAATGGTCTCAGATTAGTTAAGGGCTGGTTGTCGTAGTGGGACAGCAGTGGTGTTCACAGACAGTGCAAACAAGACAGCTCCCTTCCCCCGCCTCCAGAGTCGCTGTAAGTTGCTGTGTAAATGTTTCTGCCAGTGAGAAGTAGAGATATGTAGGTATGTGTGTAACCAACTAAGGCCCAGCAGAGGATGTACTTCCTGTGGCAGCTGAGGAAAGCCAAGCTGCCAGTGCAGATGATGGTGCAGTTCTACACGGCCATCATTGAGTCCATCCTCACCTCCTCCATCACCGTGTGGTACGCTGGAGCCACAGCCATGGACAAACAGAGACTACAGCGCCCTCTGCTGGAGCCACAGCCAGGGACAAACAGAGACTACAGCGCCCTCTGCTGGAGCCACAGCCAGGGACAAAACAGAGACTACAGCGCCCTCTGCTGGAGCCACAGCCAGGGACAAACAGAGACTACAGCGCATTGTGCGTTCTGCTGAGAAGGTGATCGGCTGCAGACTTCCATCTCTGCAGGACCTGTACGTCTCCAGGGCTCTGGGACGAGCAGGTCGGATCACAGCTGACCCTTCTCACCCTGGACATGGTCTATTTGAACCACTCCCCTCAGGCAGGAGGCTACGGTCCATCCGGACCAGAACCTCCCGCCACAAGAATAGTTTCTTTCCCTCTGCGTTGGACTCATGAACACTTCTAAACACCTGTCACTTTAACTGCAACTCTTCATCACTCACTGCACTGTCACTTTCTGCACTACAACTGTAAATTTAACTGTAATTCTTGTGTACACAGTAATGCCTATTTTTATTTCTATTTTATACTATTATAAATTGTTTCTTTGGGTTGAATATATGTTGTTTTATTATTGATCAGTGTTTTATGTTGCACCTTAAGGCCGAGAAAAGTTCCTATGTTTGTGAATTTTGTTCATTGACAATGGCAATAAACCCTTTCTGTTTCTGATTCTGTTTCTAATGTGCCAGCAGGTAATTCTCTAGTGTAGCCACTAGAGGCAGTTGTCGGGCTGAGCCACAAGTTGAAGTGTCATATTTACACAAGTAGACACAATATTGTAATCAATATAATGTTTTGATCCTTTTATTAAAAAACAAGGCTGTAGTTGTCAGTAAAGCAGGTATGAGCTACTCACACCGTAAGTCTTTTACATCCAGGTCAGAGGTCAACGTCTGCACACTGGCAACACTCAATGTAAACGCTGCTTACAATGTGTACCATGTGCATTGGCTCCATAATAAATGTGCCATAGAATAGAGTTACACATACTGAATTTAATAATTATACTTTAGTTATGTGCAATATTTAAAATTATTCACAAAGGCACATATACATACCTTGGGTGTAGAATTGACATAATTATACAGGTTTAGATTTTAAAAAAGCTTCCCAGAAGCTTCGAAGACATTATATGTTGTTGACACAACAACACAATATTAATTAATGAAGCAAATAATAATTACATCACCATTATTTGCAAGTAGTAAATAGAAAATACAATGGCAGGAATATGCTTAGCACCAATCATGAGGCTTTGTCATAGTGTAAGGTGACATGACATCACATGTCACATCTGTTTTATGTGGGAGACACCACGTTCTGCCGTGGTGTGTCAGACCAGCCTCAGATCTTGGTCTCAGGGCCGTCATTGATAATGAGAGTGAAGGAGTTGCGGATGCGCGTTGCCTCTGCGGCGCAAGGTGACCGAAGGCCTTGTTGTACCATTCTGGAACCCTGCCTCTGCAATAAAACACACTCTGAGTTACACCATGTGGCACACTGGAGCACACAGGACAAAGCAGTCTGTGTTGTCTTACTTGAGGTCCACTCTGCTGATGTGAGTCAGTCTGGACTTTTCAGACCCACAGGGCTCCAGAAGATAGTTTGACTCCAGGACTATCGCTCTGACTACCCCAAAAGATGGACAGTCCACATGCTCAATGGACACAGACACCAGGGAGCAGGAACCTCTGGGCAGGTCAGTCCTCCACGACCTGCAGACAATACTATTGCTCAAGATTCTAGAATATATAGAGTAAAATTACACTTTATAAGAAATAACATTCACATAGGTTTTGACCTAATCATTATCCCTCGTTTATCACTCAACTCTGTAACAATGTTCTTTGAAACTTAGAAATGGGTTACTTCTTTTATTCAAACCACCCTTTACAGCTGCTGGTGTTACCAGTCTCTCATCCCAGAAGTCAGACAATATCAGGCATTCTCAGGGTAAACTGAATGTAATTCCAATGTCATCAATTACAATTATTTAGGTGTTTATACAATATTATCATGAAACATATAAAGATAAGGATTTCCTAACATTGCGTTTATACAGAAAATCCCACTTACTATGTTTGCATAATTTTAACCTTTTGTTTGCGGTCTCTATGTTTGGATCTTGACTTTGTCTGTTTTTAGTCCTGGGTAAGACCTGGTTTAGACCGGGCCTGGTTCTAGCCCACTGACCTTGGGTGGGCAAACAGAACACTTAGCTGCAGAGTTCATACAGATTTTAACTTAAGGTTTTCTAAAATCTTTTCATAACCCCTTCCCAATTTTCCATAGCCTTGAATAACTTATTCACGCACAATTTTCAATCAAGTATTTGCTTTTATTAGCTGATTGAGACTGTACACAATTGTTTACGGATTTCAAAACATTTGAACAAACTGCACATTTTCAATTTCAACCCATTTAGTTACAATATAGTTTGAAAATGTAGTTTTGTCAACTTCGGGGATGATGGCTGCCTAGTTCAGATGTGTCTGTCTGGCTATGGTCGTACTCATGGGAATAATCCGTTCACCTGGGGAGACATGGGAGCAGACATATAATGAGCTTGTCACTTATTTCAGGAACATGTCTAAGAAAACCAAGAAGGAAAATGCCAGAGAGAAACAGGCTGGCAATGCTACATCTAAACTAGCTAGCTCTGCTCAGGCACAAGCAGAGGCTCTGGCTCATGCGCTGCACCAGCCACCGCGTGCAAAGGCTGCGGCTCAAGCTCCGCTGCTGCTCTGGCCACCTCCCAGGCCCGCTCCAGGTCAGACTCGTCAGTAGAGGAGGCTCGGAGCGAGATAGACCCGGCGTTTGTGCCAGGATTAGACAAGATTATAAAGACAGTGGACGCAAAGATTTATGCAGAAACTGGCGGAACTGGTGAGCTGTTGTTTACCCACAGCTCACTGATTTCCTCTTAATAAACAACTCATTTGATGTTTTCCAGTCAGGTTTTAGACCTCATCACAGCACTGAGACTGATCTTGTCAAGGTGACAAATGACATCCACCTGAACACTGACGCGGGCAAAGCCTCAGTCTTAATTCTGTTAGATCTGAGTGCTGCTTTTGACACTGTCGATCATGGGACCCTCTTACAGAGACTAGAGGACTGGGTGGGCATCACTGGCACTGCCCCTAAACTGGTTAAAGTCCTATCTGGCAAGACAGGAAGTACTTTGTTGAAATTGGTAACTGTGTCTCAGACCAGATGCCCCTGACCTGTGGGGTGCCCCAAGGTCAATCCTGGGACCCCTTCTGTTCAACCCTTACATGCTGCGTTAGGTCAGTTGATACGCAGCGAGAATGTGTCCTATCACAATTATGCAGATGACACTCAGATCTATGTTTCACTGACGGCAGGTGAATATGGACCAGTGGATTCACTCTGTCACTGCATCCAACAGATCAGTGTGGTGGATGAAAACAACTTTTTCCAGCTGAACTCAGACAAGACTGAAATCATCGTCTTTGGCCCACAGAAACAGTCTTGAACTTTAACAGCCACGTCAAAGCAATAATATCAATAGCTTTTTACACCTAAAAAATATTGCCAAAATCAAAAGTTATAGTGTCTAAACCAGACTTGAAGAGACTTCAGACCACGCATTTGTCTCCAGTAGATTAGACTACTGTAACGGCCTGCTCACTGGCCTCAAAAGAGCTGTAAAACAGCTGCAGTACATCCAGAACACTGCTGCTCGGTTCCTGACTAGAACCAGGAAGTACGATCACATTAGTCCTGTGCTCAGGTCTCTGCACTGGCTTCAGGCTCAGAAAAGAGACTTTAAAGCAGCTCTGCTTGTGTACAAGTCTCTCCATGGCCTAGCACCAAAGTACATCTCGGACATGTTAGTGCCATATGAACCATCTCGGACTGAGGACCTCAGGGACAGGCCTCCTGCTGGTGCCGAGAGTCAAGACTAAACATGGACCGGCCTCCTGCTAGTGCCAGAGTCAAGACTAAACATGGACCGGCCTCCTGCTAGTGCCAGAGTCAGGACTAAACATGGGCAATCTGCTTTTATGCAGCTAAAATTTGGAACTGTCTTCCTGAGGATGTGAGACAGGCCTCTACTCTGACAATGTTCAAATCCCAAAACAGCTTTGTTTTTAACCTGCAGTGTGAGAAACTTTAGACCTTTTAGTCCTAAAAACAATTGCGTGTTTTGCCGATAAACTTGTGCACAGATCCTGTGCTTCGCTGCAAATGCATAAAAATTACTTTGGACTTTTATTAGTGAAGTTATTAATTGTTTATAGCTAGAGCTGGCTAGCTCTAGCTATAAACCTTGCACAGGTTATTGACCTTGCACAGGAGTTTCAGCTCCTTTGTTTTAGCTGCCATTTTGAGGAAAATATATGTTTCGTTTTACTTGTTAATTGCTATTGCAAAGGTGGTCATTCTTCATCACTTTCAAACCTATGGATATAGATCATGTATCCAATAATAAAGTGTGCACATACCGTAGGAGCACAAACTCCCTGCTGGGGTGAGGAGGCATACAGCTGATTGAGTACTGAAACACCTCTGTGTGTCTGTCCAGGCTCTCACACACTTTCCACTTCAGTAGGTCCACGTCCCATAGATGGCGCTCTCGTAGCACCCTGTTCAGTACCACAGAGGGAGGGGCATTCACCTCCACTGACACTTTCCAGCGCCGCAAGAGGTTTCCATCTACAACCTGAGCACAAAGTATGGGTAGTATGAGCAATGAAAATGTAGTGACACTTCACAAATTTCCCAAATGTGATCAGAGTGTTTCAGTTTGTGTTCCAATTGAAAGCTGAAAGAAATGAAATAAGTTTACTTTCGTGACCTTGGGATGCCATTAGCTGTTATATATTCATCAAGAGTTCTCATAAAAGAGAACTCTTATGGCTTTACTGTATTACAGATTAGGAAGGAGACATTATTCAGAAAACACTGGACCAGGGGTCTCCAACCTTTATGCCTCTGTGACCTACTTTCATGAGAAGACTCAACAACTGTGAGTTACTCATGTTCCAATATCTTTTTTTAGCTTATTGTGGCCAGAGCAAACTGTAATTTCAGTTGTCTGAACGGTTATATATATACAGTATACAATATAAAATACAAACAAATCTATTATTATTACAGCGTATTCATATAGTGCTTTTCCACCTTCACGGCACTCAAAGGACATGGTTCAACATTCAAGTTATTTGTCGGTGTAATCCCTCATTCGTCCAGGAGGGTTCCATTGTAGAAAAAGATTCAGTTGTAGTCATCTGGACTCTGTTTTAGAAAAAACAATACGTTTCGACTCTATTGCCTATTGTTCCCTGACTTTTGGCTGCCTCACCTTGAGTGCCTGTTTAGCATCAGAGTGCCTCGGGCGTCTCCATGGTTTCAGCAAACCATTATAAACAACTGGAAGTGAGGGAGCCAAAAGTCAGGGAACAATAGGCCCATCCCAGTTAAGTTTCAATGGACCATTATCAGGAGGTCAAACCCTAGTGGGGCTTTCACAGAGTAGGATATAAACAGGAGTTCTCAGACTTGTTTCACTGATTGAGAGTTCGAAACGTATCGTTTTTTTCTAAAACAGAGTCCAGATGAAACAACGGAATCTTTTTCTACATTCAAGTTATTTGTTTTTGCAGAGGCCCCACAGAGGGGGTGGGGGGGGGGGACTGGGGGACTCTCAGAAAACTTTGAAGAGTAATTTCCTGCATTCTGGTGGATGTAAGATATACTATTTTAGCAGGTCACTGCTAATTCACACTGCATGATGTGATTTTATTTTATGGCCCCCATAGTAAAGAGAAACCAGAAAAAGGAGAGGTGACGCCTCAAAAAAGCCCTCTGAGAAGTGACTGTGGGAAAAGACGACAGTAAAGTGCCACAAGGGGAATAACAGTTAAGCATCAGTGATCAATACGAACGTCATAGACTACACCACTGGTTCCACAGATCTGACACACTCACTTGTCTTGAATGTTGTGAGTAAATAATCCGATGCCCACTCTCAATAAAAACTGTTATCAGCAACTGGCTAATTGGTAGATGTTATTTCTCCTTTTTAACAAACACTCCCAAAAGGTAATTCTGTGTTCTCTAAGGGAAACTGTTTGTAGCACTGGGGTCCATGGTAATGTCAGCGCTTCACTTTCATTTAAATTATATATGTATTAGCTCACAAAAAATCCGTATGTAACCAAGTTTTCGGATGACACTGTTTATCTCCCACTTCCCCGCCGGGAGTGAAACAGGCACATCGATGACCTGTGGATCCGGATGCTCCTAAACTGCCTGGAGAAACGGTCTGCCTGGAGAAACTCTGCCTGGTCTCTACTCCATATGAACGGTTCTTCTGCCTCGAAGAACTGGTTCTCCTCCTGAGTGGGTCCAACTCCACTGTCTCTCTCACGTCCGCCTGTCCGTCCGAGGGAGTCGGATCTCTCCTTCACTGTGGAACTCCTACAGGTTTCTACTTTTTCCCAAAGTAGTTTGGTAGTTTTTCCTGGCCGAGAAGGAGGGTCTAAGCCTTAGACCCTCCTTCTACCACACACTTCCTAAATAACAAAACTGCATGTATAACTAACGTTATAATAATGATATTTAAATAGTAGTAGTTATTAAAACACTGTGAAATGACTGCTCACATATCAATAATAATTATCCACAATTACCAGTAATTTACACAGCAATAATAATCAGAAAAACATGTTTAAACATGAAATACTTAATACTAATAATTTATGTTTATTTGCTCAAACATTTGAAAGTCCGGGGAAACACCTGCTGTTTTTGTAATGCAAATCATCACTTCGAACATTTTTAAGTCAAGGAAACAACACTTTTTTACCTAGACAAGTTAATACATGCTTTCTGATACCTTTTTATATATATGTATAAGTTGAAATATGAGTAGTGCTATTTTTGGTGCATGCCTCGCGGGCGCCATCAAGGGTTGCTCAGGGCGCATGGTGCCCGCGGGCACAGCATTGGTGACCCCTGGTCTAAGGACAGGGGGGCTTGGGACATCTGTCTAAGGACACGGGACGCTGGGACATAACCAAGCCCCTATGAACATTGTTTATTCTGTTTTTCACTGTCGCCCTTCGAGGAAACTACTGATGTGATTTTGGGCGTTACAAAAATGTTTTGAATTGAAATTGAAGTTTTACAAAGTCTGCTCACAGGCCACGCTGACATCATTGGTCACTCATTTGAAATATGCCACTTCATGATATAGTGTAACAATCATTACATACAAGTCAATGTGAACAAAATGAAAGAGGTTGTGGTCAGGAAATGGTATCTAGGGGTTCAAATGAACGAGCAAATTAGCTGGCATGAGCATGTAACAAGAGTGTGTTCAAAATACATCAACAATTATATTTTCTTTGAAGATTAAGGGTGTTCGGAGTCAGACCTTCAATAGAGCTAGTATTGAGTCTGTGCTGAGGTATGGAAACCTGGCTGTAAAATATAAATCACAGGTCCTTAGATGGGCAAAACTGGCTGGTAAGTGTGTCCACTCTGACTGCTCCACAGACCATCTTTGGACACTCAGTTGTGACATGAGATCATTAGAGACCCCGCTCATGCGCTCAACAATCAGCATCACTTTGGGCTCACAGGGGTCTACTGTGAGCAGCTGACGTAATCCAAACATAACTGATGTTTTCTTATATATAAAATCAAAATCATACTTGAATTATTCTCTTTCTTCATATAGCTGAGCTCAGTAATTCACAAAAGACATTTAGTAATTCCGAGTTTGTAGCACTGACAAGAGTACAGCTTTTTCCGCTTTTATTTTACTTCTATGCGCCTTTTGCCTTTTCATGTCTCTTTATGTAATACATTAGGCTTAGATAATGTTCAATCCATTATGCACTGGAAATATAATATTTTTGATCGCTACTGGGAAGCAGCTGATGCTAATGTGAGCAAGCTTTGTTTTGGTAAATCTGTCTGCTCCATAAATAAAGTTGTTGTCACTGGAAATATGATAGTTTGTCACTAGAGCAAGTCAGCATTTGGTGAGGAATGATTATTTTGTATTTATATCTGCTTTTGGAGCTTTGTTCTCACTTGAGCTTGCGTTCTCTCTTGTTCTCTCTCCAAAACGAACCAGCACCTCCTGGTGGTCATGGCCCCCTTTGGACCCCTCTGGACTACCCCACTCCAAAAGATACGAATTGAAACATGTCCATATAATTCCCTTGTGAAAACACAACATATATACAGAGAAAAACAAATTGGGTAAAATGATAGACAGAACAAAATGTATTAAAGCCACTTGCAGCGATAAAGGCCCTCAACCCAGAACAAACTGCCTGTCCTCAACAACCGCCCCGCCTTGCCATCGCCTCAACAGCACAACCGCAACGTGATTCAGGTTTGACGTCTGACAGCATAGTGTGACAAAAGTTTTTTTAAAAAAAACATTAGCAAGATATTTGTGACGGCCACGCCCACAGCATGAGCATTAATGCTCCATGTCTTAAGATGGTGTCCACACTACATGACTGGACTGAGTGTGATGATAGAATCTGGGGTCCACACTCCACGACGGGACTGAGTGTGATGATAGAATCTGGGTCCACACTACACGACTGGACCGAGTGTGATTATAGACTGGGGTCCACATACACGACTGGACGAGTGTGATTATAGAGACAACCACTACATGAACTACTGTTACAGCATGCACACGTATGCCAGGCTCCAAGTGCAGCCGGCATCAATGTCGTGAGTTCGAATCCCGACTCCGACAATTTACTGCATGTCCTCCCTTCTCTCTCATTCCCATTTCACGGTGTCTTTCTTGTCTAATAAAGCCTAAGGGCCAAAAAATAAATAGAATAGATTGGTGAATTAAACATGAGCCTACAAATAGTAAATTGTAAGTAAGTATTTCATCTTTTGCAGAAAAAGATTCAGTTGTAGTCTGGACTCCAACTACACTAGTTGGAGTCCAGACTACAACTACGACTACAACTGAATCTTTTTCTACAATGGAACACTCCAGGACAAATGAGGGATTACACCGACATATTTCATCTTTACCAGACTGTCGAGACTCTACAATCCCTTTATGTGGAACTTAAAACCCTCCAAACCCTGACGCACACACCTTCTTGTAGTACAGCTCGGTGTTGTTGGCGCTGCTGCAGGAGACCCAGTGCTTGGATTTCTCATGGGTCTCTCGCAGAAAGCCCCGCAGCCTGTTCTCCATGTGAGTAGGGTAGGTTCCATCGTCCTCCTCCAGCTGCTTACAGAGCTTGTCGATGGTGGGGGCGTGCATGTCTGCCTCCACATACGAGTTACGAGACTGGGTAACCATCTCATGAGGGATCTGATGGCATATGAGGGAGAAGTGATTACAAAGCAAATATAAGCGTCTGGCTTTGTGAGGACCCCGAGGTGCTCAAATATTCGGACAAACTACTGAATGTGATTCCTAATGTCTGTCTGTCTGTCCGTCAATCTACTGTGTAACTTAAGCAGGACGCAAAACATTTGAAAAACTCCTCCCCAGTAATAATGTAAAGAAAGTGCAATAATATACCACTACAACACGAATTGTGTCACACCTGAAAAAAGCTGGTTGCACTCTGTGATCATGTGAGCCAGGCCTTTCGCAGCGGCTAAATTCTCGTTGAGATCCTTTTGGTCTGGTGGGCGTGAGACGTACTTCTTCTGCATGGCTCTGGATGAAACAAGAAGAAGCACATGTCTCCAAACTCGCACTTGTCTGAAGGTGGAGAGGAGATCACCTTACACCGACTGGCAATTATGAAGCATGAAATTAAAAGTGAAATGCAGTGTGATATGGTGGTGCTGGATGCAGAAATGAGATCAGTGCTTGGTGCAGACCAATTTTACCAATTCGAATCCAACATAAAGGAGCTAAAACAGACAGGGGCGGATGGAGCACGCATGGATGAAGCTGAACAGCGTATTTCAGACAATACGGACGGGCTGAAGACTATGAGGGCCAAGATGGAGGTGCTGCAAGCCAAGGTAATGACTCTGCAGACGGAGAACAATGATATGAAAAGATCCTCGATTTGGAGCCCAGATTACAAAGGCCCAATCTCCGCCATCACAATAGATAGAGTGGTGGACTGGGAAGGTGGTGTATCCAGTTCACTGTGAAGATTGGAGCCAAGAGCTGGGGAGCTTTTGGGGGCCCTTCATTCGGAATGCACTTCCCTCCACTTTTTGATTATTCACATGATCAGGTTTTGGGTTCAGTGCACTTTTTCAGCATGAACCCTTGTTTTTCTTTGTTATCGTTTGTTTCTGCAGTTCTTATGGTTTTTTTTGTGTTTGACCAGACTTTAAAAGCATTCGGAAACTATCAATGGCAATCAATCCAATGGCATCAGAAGTTTTACAAGTAGTATCCTTTAACATTAACGGATATTGAACCCAATCAAACAATCAAAAATGTTTAAAAAAATTGGAAAAGTAAGACTAGACATTATATATTTACAAGAGACCAATTTGAACGACATTGAAAATCAAAAACTAAACACATTTTGTTATAAAAACAAAACAAAAATGGTACTATTGCACTATTGATCTCAGACCAAATAGCTTTTGAACAGAGTTTTGAATGTAAGAACAAAGAAGGCAGATATGCACTGGCTGAAGGGAGTATTAATGGAAAGGTTTCTACTCTATATTAAATGTGTATGCTCCACCAGGGAGTGATATAACCTTATATACTAATGTAGAAAAAGATTCAGTGTAGTCATGTGACTCTGTTTTAGTAAAAACAAAACGTTTCGACTCTCGTCCAAGAGGCATCTCAAGCTGTGAAACAAGTTTGAGAACTCAGGTTTATATCCTAATCTGTGAAAGCAAATGAAGATGCACAGCGCTCTGGGGTCCTGAACTTGCGTGTCTTCTGTGTTGATAAAGCCTCTTGTGCAGTGGCTGTTTAGTCTCCCCTATGTACCGCTCTTTACAGCTTTCTTCACTGCATTGGACAGATACACTACATTGCTCTGCTTTTGTGTTGCATCTTGTTCCTTAGGGTGAACCAGTTTTTGTCTTAACGTGTTCCTGGTTTGAAATAAACAGGGACTTCGTGTTGTCTAAAAATCCTTTGCAGTTTTTCTGACAGTCCCAAGACATAAGGGATAGAGACACCCCTTCTTCTTGGTTCTGTTTCCCTTTTGTCACTTTTGTCCTGCTTTTTGGTTCTCCTCACTTTGTTAAGAGCCCATGTCGGGTATCTACAGACTGAGAGAGCATTCTGGACATGTTTTCCTCTAAACAATTATGGAGATTTAACCACTCTGAGAGAACCCTAACCCTAAATATCTGGAAAAACTACAAATGCTGGAGGTAAATCATGCCAAGAAGGGGTGTCCTCAAATACTACCAGAAATAAAAAAGGTAGGAGGAGAAGAATTGTCTGACCTCTCAGGAAATAGTTATAAAATGCCTTTTACCAAAGAAAGATATCATGAGAGTGGATAAAAAATTACTAAATTATATCCTGAGACTTTCAAGCAACAAGCTGAAAGAACAATTTTTAAATTACGGAACAGGAAAAAATATGTATCTTAACCAGCAATACCAAATTCAATCAGCATTTGAATCCTTCAATAAAAAACTTTCAGGAGATTAAATAGCATGATGTAAATTCCATTCTGGACACCCTCAATTTGCCTGTTATGTCGGAAGAGCAAATTATCTGAAATGCATAAAAGTTTTGGAAATACAAGGTGCAATCAAAAGTTCAAAGAACAGTACATCTCTGGGGAGCGATGGGTTTACCTCAGAGTGGTATAAAGCTTTAAAAGACACACCTTTCCTTTAAGTAACTTTAACTGGGCACTGAATTTTTTTTTGGATTCCTCTGAGTTAGGAAGAAGCCATCAAATCTTTACCTATAGAGGGGGGAGATCGACTGGATTGTGCCTCATATAGACCCAATGCATGCCATTTTGATTTCATATACAGTGATCCCTCGCTATATCGCGTTTCATATTTCACGGCTTCGCTGCTTCACGGATTTTTTTTACAATGCGGATATTTTTACAGTGCATTGTGCTCTGATCCTGTTGGCTCAGGGGCTTTACTGTTGTCTAGAAATAAAATATTGACGCTGTACTGTTTGGTTTTTCACTTGTCCGTTTCGTTCTGTTCATTCTGCCAACTTTACGTTTGCATTTTTTCTCTGTGACAAAACCCACAATGTCAGCGCACGGCACAAGAATGGGACCCTTTGGGATCTTTGAGGAGTCGTTCATTGCAGTTCTCAAATATAATCGAAGGTGGCATATCCGTTTATAAAAATCTTCTTGCTCAGAAAAAGAAAGAGCGCAACACGACCCATAACAATGTTCTTCTCTCGGAGAAAGACCCCTGCGCCTTCAGTAGAAACAGACGCTACAGTGGGGTGGAGTCAGGACGAAAGGGCGGAGTCAGGATGCAGAGGCACAGCTCGGACTGTGAATACACCAGTGACAATGTTTCCAACCTTGTATTACTATATTCAAATACATTTTGGGCTTTAAAACAGGTTTTGATTTTTGGTTTCATTCTATAGTTCAGTATTGCATTGTAAAATAATTTAAAAAATAGAGCTGACTATTCACGGATTTCACTTTTTGCGTGTTTTTTTGGAACGCAACTCCCGCGATAAACGAGGATCACTGTATGTTGTTTTTATTATTGCTCAGTGTGTAATGGTTTTGTGATTTCTGTCTTGTCTTTGTGATTTGAATGCATTTTTCCTGTTGTGTGAAGCACTTTGAATTGCCTTTGTGTACGAATTGTGCTCTACAAATAAACTTGCACCTTAACATCGAAAGTTCCTATGTTTTGTGAATTTTGACAATGGCAATAAACATTTCTGATTCTGATTTCTTTTCTTAAAGTGGACTATTGTATATACACCTCAATTATGTCCAAAAGAATGGTACAAATACTCCCAAATCCACAAATCCACAATCATAAAACAGGATATATTACCAAACGACAAACACAAGACAACATAAGACGATCTTTACGCATAATTTGGAGGGAGGGGTGGGGCTGGGCTGTGCCTGGTCTCCCCTCCTGTTTGCCTTGTATTTGGAACCATTGGACTAATTTATTAGACAATCAAAAATAATTCACGGTGTTACAATTGATGGGACAAAACAAAAAATTGACTGCTATGCAGATGCAAATGATCAAACCAGAAATTTCCATATTCAATATGATGCATTTTAATCAAAAAATTGGTCCAATGTCTAGAAACGAAATGAAAACAGAAATTGTATAATTACGGCGACCCCCTTTGACCTTTAGAAAGACTTACCCATTTAAATGGCAAATGGAATCTCTTAGATATTTGAGTGTGGTACTTCATAGAGACCTATCTAGAATTTTTTTGGGGGGAAATTACCCCTCTTTTTCTATAAAAAAGATCTTGAAAAAATAGAACCTTATCCCATACTTAAGTCTGTCAAAGGATTGAAACTATAAAATGTAATGTTTTGCCCAGATTTCTCTTTCTGTTCCAGACTCTTCCAATTTCCATCCCCTATCGGCTGTTTGATGAGTGGAATAAAGCAATCTCAAGATTTGTGTGGCAAGCAAGAAAGCCCTGTATCCAAGGCAAGGCAAGTTTATTTGTAGAGCACAATTCGTACACAAGGCAATTCAAAGTGCAGGAAAAAAATCATTAAAATCACAAAACCTTAATTAAAAGAAATTTAAAGGTGCCATTTTCAGGCTATCCGTCGAATAATTTAAGACATAAAAGAGAAGAAAGCATTGCAAAGAAAAACATTTCAGTCATATGCACAGCCAAACAAAACAGTTTTTAGCTTAGATTTGAACATTGCCAGAGTAGAACCTGTCTCACATCCTCAGGAAGACTGTTCCAGATTTTAGCTGCATAAAACTGAAACGCACATTCCCCATGTTAGTCCTGCTCTGGGCACCAGCAGGAGGCCGGACAACAAAAGGTATAAAGTCTTTTACCAGATTGTAAAGGAAATCATTTGAAGAGCTTCGATGAGTTGAAAGAATCCTTTGACTTAGAGAATCAAAAAGCATGATGACCATCATAGTCTTTTGACTGAAATATTAATTAAAGCATATAAATCAGAACTTTCAAAGGGATTCATATCTAAATTGTCCAAACAATTTGGGCAGCCACTCTACTGATTATATAAAGGGTAAATGGGAAAGAGAGGGTCACTTTGTTCTGGCTGATGAGGAATGGGAAATTATATGTCCATCTCAGTGGAAACCACAAAATCACATGAAAAATGTGTCACGTTTCTTTATAGCCCCATGTCAAGTGCCCGTTACTCACTGGAAATGCTGACTGTTGGAGAGGCTGTGGCAGCCAGGAAGTAAACCACTGTCATGTGTTTTGGGTTGTCCTGTTTTCACATCTTTGACTGAGACAGATCAGAATCAGAAGGGGTTGCCATTGTCAATGAACAAAATTCACAAACATAGGACTTGTCTGCTTAGGTGCAACATAAAACATGAGCAATAAGAAAACAACATATATTCAATCAACGCATGCTTAAGAAACAATTTAAATTACTATAGTATAAAATAAAAATAAACTAGGCATATTATGTACAATATAGAATTACAGTAAATTTACGTTGTGTGCAGAAAGTGACGTACAGGTCTGCAGAGATGGAAGTCTGCAGCCGATCACCTTCTCAGCAGAACGCACAATGCGCTGTGTCTCTGTTTGTCCCTGGCTGTGGCTCCAGCGTACACACGTGATGGGGAGGTGAGGATGACTCAATGATGGCCGTGTAAAACTGCACCATCATCTGCACTGGCACTTGGCTTTCCTCTGTTGCCGCAGGAGTACATCTGTGCTGGGCTTCTTGATGAGTGAGCTGATGGAGGGCTCCCACTTGAGGTCCTGGATGTGGTGCAGGAAGCGGGAGGAGTCCACAGTGGTGATGGGGAGTCTGTCATGATGAGGGGGGGCTGGGGCTGTGACTTTCTGAAGTCCCGATATCTCCCTGTCTTCTGGCGTTGACTCCAGTTGTTACGCTGCACCAGGACACAGCCGGTCACCTCCTCCTAGACAGACTGATCGACCAGAGCCCGATGAGGTGGTGTCGCCGCAAACTTGATCATTTTAATGAGCGTGGCTGGAGGTGCAGAGTTTGTGTACAGGGAGAAGAGAAAAGAGAAGTACAACAGCCTGGAGCTCCTGTGCTGATAGTCTGAGTGTCTAAACATTCTCCAGGCACCACTGCTCTGATCTCAGAGTCAGTGCTCCTGAGGTGGAGTCGGCAGTTGAGCAGGGAGAGCTTGTCCTGGAGCAGAGCAGGGAGGATGGTGTTGAAAGCAGAGCTGAAGTCCACAACAGGATCCGGCGTAGGTTCCGGGGATCCAGATGCTGCAGGGTGAGTGAGTGGTTGGTGTCGTCTACAGACCTGTGGCTCTGTAGCGAACGCAGGGGGTCCAGCAGGGGGGGTGAGGACTTGAGGTGGGGCCAGGCGTTCAATGACTTCATGACTACAGACGTCAGTGCACTGGGCATTAGCATTAAGTCAGTGATCGGCTCGGGGAGCGGACAATGAGCAGACTTTTCGGGGGTGATTTCGAAATGAGGGTTTTCCTTCAAGCTCTTCCTTCGACCACTTTCATTACAATTTATATTAAACTCAATTGGCATTATCAATAAACACATAGCTCCATTTCTTTCTGCTCTCTCCTCTCTCTCTCCTCCCTATCTCTCTCTCTCTCTCTCTCTCTCTCTCTCTCTCTCTCTCTCTCTCTCTCTCTCTCTCTCTCTCTCTCTCTCTCTCTCTCTCTCTCTCCTCTCTCTCTCTCTACTCTCTCTCCTCTCTCTCTCTCTCTCTTCTCTCTCTCTCTCTCTCTCTCTCTCTCTCTCTCTCTCTCTCTCTCTCTCTCTCTCTCTCTCTCTCTCTCTCTCTCTCTCTCTCTCTCTCTCTCTCTCTCTCTCTCTCTCTCTCTCTCTCTCTCTCTCTCTCTCTCTCTCTCCCCCCTTGAAATGTTTCTTTAACACCCACATTGACACCAATGGTAGCCCTGTAGAGATATGCTAGTATACGTAGGATCTGTCTTTAATTATTTAAAGCGTATTCACCTCAAAATGGCCTTAGCATTTTGTGCTATATGAATCCTCCTCTGTTCAAGAGACCTTACTTGTGTGGCAAGTTGTCCTTCTTGAGGATCTGAGGTGGAAGAGGGAGGGCCAGCACACTGCGATGTTCATGGGTGTCATTTGGTTCTCCTGTACAGAGGAGGTAACATCTCTGAGGAAGCAGAGCAGCGTCTGCATGACCTCGCGGTTTTCGTCCGACATGAGCATGATGGCTGCCTGCACCGCCTGGACACGCTGCTCTTTAGGCACATCTGCACACACAGAACAACATATTCAAATACCCACAACCTTTTGTATCCTGTGTGATAATTGGTTAGACTTTATTACAGGTTAGATTCACGTGACATGGCTGGAAGCAGGTCAGAATTCAAATAGAATTGTAGTAAATGTCAGATTGCAGATTTGTCGACCTGGTTTATACTTCACATTTCTTACTAGTTCTTTCCACATGAAACAAAAAATTGTAGATTTTTGGATTTCATGTGTCAATCTGTCAGCTTTAAGAAACACAAATTAAAGCATTTCCTCATAGAGGTGCACACAAAAGCCTTGGCGTGCGGTTAACATAATGCTCTCATCTACAAAACAACAATACTGAAAAACTGAAACTGCAGAGGGCTCTGAGTATCACCCTAAGCAGTCCGCAAACCACCGTGGGACATGTACCACCATTGAAAACAATGATCTATTGGATATTTGGTTTATTTATTTATTGACCTTTATTTAATGAAAATTCCCACTCAGATATTTGAAAAACATCCACCTACAGGCTCGTGGTGGGTACATTTTTTCATGTTACGCTGATTCTGCTGTGTGCTATGCCCATCACCAAGAAACTCCATAATTCTGGGTTTCAGAATTATGAGAAATTTGGGCGGTTGCCATAGCGATTAACAATTTAAAGCTAAATATTGTGTTGGTGCTGCCAAAGTTGGACTGTTCACACAGTAGGCCTTTACAGTGAGGAAAAAAGTATTTTTGAACACCCAATTTTGCATGTTCTCCCACTTAGAAATTATGGAAGGGTCTGAAATTTTCATCATAGGTGAATTTCCACTGTGAGGCTGAAATAAAAAAAAATATCCGGAAATCACGTTGTATGATTTTTGAATATTTTTTGTATATGTTATTGCTGCAAATAAGTATTTGAACACCTACCAATCGGCAAGAATTCTGGCTCTCAAAGACTGGTTAGTCTCCTTTAAAAGTCCACTCTACTCCACTTATTATCTAATTTGTAGCACCTTTGAGCTGGTTCGCGCAAAGATACCTGTCACCCCCAAAACCAGTCAGACTCCAACTACTACCTGGGCAAGACCAGAGAGCTGAAAGGCTACGGGCAATTGGCAAGCGGTTGGTGAAAAAGATCAACTGTTGGGAGCAACTGTTAGAAAATGGAAGAGGCTAAAGATGACTGTCAATCTCCCTCGGACTGGAGCTCCATTCAAGATTTCACCCAGTGGGTGTCAATGATGATAAGAAAGGTGAGAATCAGCCCAGAACTATGGGAGGAGCTTGTTAATTACCAAAAGAGCTAGGTCACAATTTCAAAGGTTGTTATCTGTAATACACTACGCCGTCATGGTTTTAAATCATGCATCGCACAGAAGGTTCCCCTGCTTAAGTCAGCACATGTCCAGGCCCATCTGAAGTTTTCCAGTGACCCTCTGGATTATCCCGAGGAGTCATGGGAGAAATCATGCGGTCAGATGAGACCAAAATAGAACTTTTTGGTATAAACTCCACTTGCCTTGTTTGGAGAAAGAAAGAATGAGGACCATCCCAAGAACACCATCCCTGCTGTGAAGCATGGGGGTGGAAACATCATGCTTTGGGTGCTTTTCTGCACAGGAGCAATTGAAGATGGGTCGTGTGCGGGGTCTTTCTACATGACATGACCCAAAGCACACAGCCAGGAGAACCAAGAAGTGGACTCCGTAAAAGTAACAAGGTTCTGGAGTGCCTATCCAGTCTCCAGACCTAAATCTAATAGAAAATCTTTGGGGGGAGCTGAAACTCTGCTGCAACAGCCCCTGAAACCTGACCAAATCTAGAGAAGATCTGTGTGGGCCGCAAAATCCCTGCTGCAGTGTGTGCAAACCTGGTCAAGAACTACAGGAAACGTTTGACCTCTGTAAATGGAAACAAAGGTTCTGTACCAAAATATTAATATTTTCTCAGGTGTTCAAATACTTATTTTTAGCAATAACGTACAAATCCAATTATTTAAAAATCAATTAAAAAAATGTGTCTCTCACAGTGAAATGAACCTACGAGGAAAACGTCAGACCCTTTCCATAATTCCTAAGTGGGAGAACTTGCAAAATTACAAGGTGTTCAAAGACTTATTTTCCTCACTGTATACACCAACACCAACTTCCTTGGATGGATAGGCGGACGCGAGATAGACAGTGGTGCTGGACCCACTCAGGAGGAGAACCAGTTCTTTGAGGCAGATGAAGAACCATTCATCTGGAGTAGAGACTGTTTCTCCAGGCAGTTGAGGAGCATCTGGATCCACAAGTCATGTGCCTGATGCTCTTAAATTTCAATATTTGTATCAAATAAACAAAACAAGGAAGGAGACAGCCCGGAATGTAAGGCCAGGGAAAACAGTTCCAGTGAAAAATAGTCTTTAAATCCCGCAATCCCAAAAAATTAAGACTAGCGCGGAGCTGCAGTGCAGGAAAAAAGTTAATTAATCACTCTCACTGGACTTGTACAGCTAGGTCCTGTCGGCCGATGAAAGTAGGAGGTCTGAACCTGCTTCAAACCCAGGTAACCTGTGTAACCAACTGTATGTTGAGGAGCTGGTGCCGATATACACTATTAGAGGCCCCGCCTCTGCTGAGGGGGCACTCAGCTGAGCAGACCATTTACATAATATGTTGCCTGTGCTACAATACATCTTTTCATGCTTACATAATACACAGTATACGTGGATAAGAAGATAAGAAGATCATTTCTCCCAGTTGCTTTAGGATGTTTTGTAAAATATCAAAATAGAAACATGACAGGTTTTATACTCACATTGGTAGATATGCAGGAAGGTCTCCCCTAGTTTGCTGGTGAGCAGAGGCTCTGGAAGATCTCTGAAGAACTGCTTCACCATGTCGGCCACATCATAAGCAGACTGTTCCTCATAGTTCACGTGTCCGGAGAGTTCTCGTTCATTTGACGCAGAGCCTGGATCCGAGACTTCACCCCCGACTTACGGAACAAACCCACCTGCAGCAAGGTTCAACATCAATCACAAGGAATCTTGAAAAGCACTATGATTATTTTTCATTATAAATCGAAAAAAATTACGTAAACAAACCAGCCTGGTGTCAGCTCACAGCTGATTCTCACGGTAAGATTCACTTTCTCCCCCGAATTACAGATTCTTTTCTTAATATAATAAATTCTTCATTAGAAAGTAGTTATGTTCCACAGTCCACCCTTTTTCTCTAAAATCCTTGAAAGAGTTGTAGTTAAACATCTTTGTCGCCATCTACAGGACACTAACTAACTAAACTAACAAAAATTATTTGAAGTTTCCAGTCAGGTTCAGAGCCCACCATTAGTTAAAGTCATAAATGATTTGTTATTAGCTGCTGACGATGGACTGGTCTCAATCCTGGTTCTATTGGACCTCAGTGCAGCGTTCGACACCATCGACCACAACATTCTACTGCAGAGGTTAGAATGTGATGTAGGTGTCAGAGGCC
>BJKM01000717.1:261108-263241 GCA_015082035.1 Chaenogobius annularis | reverse complement strand
GCACATTGTCGGGCACCTCTTGGAAAAGCGCGGATGGCAGAGCGCGGAGGTTCACCGGGACGCTCATCCTCCTCGTGTCCGCTCGAGACGCGCCTTTCTCGGTGGAAGCCGTCTGGAAAAGTCGCTTCTTCCACAGACACCCAAAAACATCGGCCACGGCGGTTCAGGTGCAACGTTCAGTGTTCCAAGTAAAAGCTGCCCTTTACTGAGAGAGAAAGTGTGCAAAAAGGTTGTTTGAATGAATAGGCGATAAAACCCAACGGAGAACGCCTCGAACACGTCAACAATCCTGTGGCGCAATGGCGTTTTATCCACGTTTCAGCGTGTCCTTCGCACCTTTCCTTCGCGGAGACCATAAAAATTTAGCCTTCGGTTGTGCTTGAGCCGGTTACGGGGTTTGATTTGCATTCAAACGTGTTAAAAATCCATGGGAGAGCGCGGTTATGGAGGGTCGTGTCGAGTGCTCGATTGTGGCGCTGTTTCTGCCTGCTCTGGCGGGGTTCCGCGCTCAGCTAATAGGAAAGCGAGAATAAGGACACGTGACCAGAGGGAGCCCGGTCGTAAGAGATGGCCCTGCTTTGAGCCAATGGCCGTGAGGCTGTGTCACTGACGTGGGTCATTGAGAAGAACTCATATTGGCTCGGCTCTTCAAACAATATGTATCGTCTTTTTCTCTTGAAAAGTACAAGTTTATTGCTTTTTTATGACTTAATAAAGAATTACGAAAATATTTGCAATGTTTATTATGTCGATTAAAACATCTGCGTTCGCGTTTAGCTGCGCCTCGTCTGGATGATCGACGAAAGTTGAAGAGTCCAATGAAGCGTAAATGTCTCCGGTCACACGGGTACTTTTGGGCTAACGCTACAAATTCTTAAAATGTTCACAAATATTGATACTGGCGACACAGTAGCCATGGACGGAGAAGTTGGTGAATATTTAATTCAATCCTGATATCCTTTTTAATTTTTTTTAAACCGCAAGAAATGTGGCCAAGCATTTAACAACTATCTTGGCACCATTGGTGGGGAACTCGGAACATCATGTGGAAAACACACACACTTTTGTGGACAAAGTGAAACATCTCCAATTGGACTCAGATGATCTGATGGTTTCTTATGATGTTGTGTCCCTCTTCACCTGAATCCCGACCTCTGAGGCAGTAGCAGCGGTTAGGACGAGACTGCAGGAAGACACACACCTACAGGAAAGGACCAAAACTGACACCTGAACACATCTGCAAACTACTAGACATCTGTCTTAACACCACATACTTTCAATTCCGGGGACATTTTTACAGACAGATCCACGGCTGTGCATAGGCACTGACCTCCTTTTCAGGCATTGCTCCAAGTCTTTGGTACTGTTACGTGGATGACACTTTTGTGACAATTAAGAAACAAGAGCTGGAAGCCTTCGTTCTCAGAGCACATCAATGCGGTGGACCCGCATATCAAGTTTACAAGAGAAGATGCTAAGGAGAACCGCTTGGCCTTTCTAGATTGTTCCACAATCAGAGGAGAAGACGGGAAGCTCCAGACAGAAGTATATATAGGAAACCCACACACACGGATCAGGACCTGCTCTTTGGCTCTAACCACCCATTACAGCACCACCTGGAGTGATCAGAACACTACAACACAGAGCACAAGAGGTGCCCACCAGCTCAGAGGGCAAGAGGAAAGAGGAAACACATGTCCGGAATGCTCCCTCAGCCTGTGGAGACCCGACTTGGGCTCTGAACAAAGTGAAGAGAACCAAAAAGCAGGACAAAATGGACAAAAGGGAAACATAACCAAGAAGAAAGGGTGTCTCTATCCCTTATGTCTCAGGACTGTCAGAAAAACTGCAAAGAATTTTTAGACAACACGAAGTCCCTGTTTATTTCAAACCAGGAACACGTTAAGACAAAAACTGGTTCACCCTAAGGACAAGATGCTGACACAAAAACAGAGCAATGTAGTGTATTCTGTCCAATGCAGTGAAGAAAGTTGTAAAGAGCGCCACATAGGGGAGACTAAACAGCCACTGCACAAGAGGCTTTATCAACACAGAAGACACTCAAGTTCAGGACCCCAGAGCGCTGTGCATCTTCATCTCAAAGCCACAAACCACTCTATTGAAGACAGTGAG
>BJKM01000717.1:231108-256108 GCA_015082035.1 Chaenogobius annularis | reverse complement strand
TGGACTGTATTCTGAGCTATGTTGTGTACTACAGATGAGGAGGGTGTGACAGTGACTCTGGACCGTTTTGATCCGGGTCGGGACCAAAGTGGCGTCCATGTTCCTTCTGCAGCTCTTCCTGGAGACGTGTGTGCTTCCGGTGTGTTCACCTCTGACCCCAGTGCTCTTGTCCAGTCAGAGGCAGAGCTGCACCAGGCCTTTAAGGTGAGACTGGGCCACATGTTTGTCATGGCAACATAGAGGAGACTGATGGTCATTTTCTACTGTCAATCACTATGTCACTCCTGTCGTTGATTGTTCCTAGTTTGTGAATTCTGTTCACTGACGATGGCAATAAACCCCTGTCTGATTCGGTTTCTGATTTATGTCCTCAGAATTACCGTACTTTTCAGGCTATACAGCTTCAAAACAGAGAACATGTCAGAGCTGTCCTTACTGCTCCCTCTCACCTTGATCACTCTGTGTGTGAGCTGGGTCTTCACATCTGGTTCATCTGCTCCTGAGCTTGGACTAAATCTAAGCTTAGGCACCCTAACCCTTATAACATGAGATATTTTCATAAAAATATTTAGTGATGCAAGAGTCAGGTCTGGCCAAGGAAGTTTCATTTCAATGCGGCAGGTTCGAAACTGCAGGCCGCCCGCCGTATATCTCAGGTCCGCTCTCCCTGTGTTTCTTTGTGTTTCACTTCGTCATTAGACTCATTTCTCCGTGAATCAGAATATGAGTCTGATTGTAATAAAACACAGCATTTAGAAGCTTAAAATGCAGTGACCACTGACGTCTTCTTCTACAGTGTGTCAAATGCTTGCGCTCCCTGCGAGAGGGCCCCCTCTCCGTTAGCAAGTAAACATCTATAAATGATCTGCACCGTTGTATGGGCCGCAGGGTTCAAAGCGTGGGAAAAAAGTAGTGGCTTTAAGTCCAAAAAGTACGGTATTCATTCACAGTACGGCTGCAGCTATCGATTCTTTTATTCGATTAATCGGTAATTTTTTTTGTACATTCTGTAAACCATTTAAAAGCATATCAAATCATTTTAAATGTTATAGTTCAGTGTCTGCTTAAAATAACATATTTTATTCTTGATTTCACATAAGTTTGGCCCCAAAACAGGGACATTTCACTTCAGTCCAAACTGTTCTGTTTGTATGAAGAATATATATAAAAGGACTAATTAACTTGTCACCAGACTGTTTGTAAACGGTTATAGAGCATTCACACCGCTGCTTTAAAGCAGTTTACACCAAGTCTATGTGGACGTGTCTCTCTATCAGAGCAGTCTCTGTGACCTTGATGTTTGACAGAGATTCTCTGTCTGCTGCCTTTTGGACACGTTTTGTCTCCCATTTTTCCTTTGTTCATAGACTTCAGTCTCTGTAAGTAGTTTGTAAGCTGTATTTTAGGTGACGTTACATTATCTTTGTATCGCTTAGGCTTTGCGCCGAGTTTGGTCCAACATGCCTGGTTTTAGACAGATTTGGGAATGTCACAGTCAGTCCAGTTTAGGTTGAAAGGAGCCGTGGACTTCTTACCACTGGATGACGCTGGGATTGTATCTTGGAGTCCTTTTTTCAGATTCTATAGCGAATATCCGTGCTTGGAGCTCATGAATTTCTTGTTGATATTCCCGACAGCGTCCACAAGCTTTCTCCCGGACATGTCGCTGGCTCGTCAGATATGTTGTTAAAACTGTAAAAATTTTCCTAAGATCCTTGGTTTACATAAAGTCATAATTAAAAAAAATTCGAAGACAAAAACTGATTAAAAAGCAAAATAGAGCTACAGCTGTTGTCATTTTGGGGGTTACAAAAATAAAGTGAATTGAATGCGCTGTAGTCTGTTTGTCCCTGGCTGTGGCTCAAGCAGAGGGCGCTGTAGTGTCTATTGGTCCCTGGTTGTGGCTCCAGCAGAGGGCGCTGTAGTGTCTATTGGTCCCTGGCTGTGGCTCCAGCAGAGGGCGCTGTAGTGTCTATTGGTCCCTGGCTGTGGCTCCAGCAGAGGGCACTGTAGTCTCTGTTTGTCCCTGGCTGTGGCTCCAGCAGAGGGCGCTGTAGTCTCCAGTGTACCACACGGTGATGGAGGCGGTGAGGATGGACTCAATGATGGCCATGTAGAACTGCACCATCATCTGCACGGAAGAAGTCCACTGTGATGGGGGACTTTCCACGATCATCTCCACTGCCTTTTAGGCTCCAGGTTGTTACCGCTGCACCAGGACATACCAATGTTACAACACACTCTTAATGTGCGTGGTCTACATTGCATGTCTCATGTTTATAAATGGTTTTAAGACCCTAAACTTGTGTAGTGTGTAGCTTGTTTACGGAGGATACAGCTGTGTTCTGTCTCCTGCAGAAACATTACACTTATACCCAATCAGTGACTGAGGAAGAAGGTACTGAAATGTACCTGGTCTGAGGAGGTAGCACCTAATGGAAATGCACTAAAGCAGGGCTGAGTAGCAGGTGCTAATGAAAAAGGGGCATTAGAAGTCCTCACTACAGGTTTTGAGAGCTTTAGCCTCTGTCTATACCTCTGCATTTCCTTGTGAACAATGAACACTTTGACATAGGTGACAACGTGATACAATTTTCCAACAATTCCCTCCGAACATGTGATTTTGTGGTTCTCCACTGGGATGTACACTTAACCTAAAATGACCCTCTCTTGTGATCATACCAGGAAGTATGATCACATTAGTCCTGTGCTCAGGTCTCTGCACTTTCTCTCTGTGGCTCAGAGAATAGACTTCAAAGCAGCTCTGCTTGTATACAAGTCTCTCCATGGCCTAGCACCAAAGTACATCTCGGACATGTTAGTGCCATATGAACCATCTCGGACTCTGAGGACCTCAGGGGCCGGCCTCCTGCTGGTGCCCAGAGTCAGGACTAAACATTGGGAATGTGCGTTTCAGTTTTATGCAGCTAAAATCTGGAACAGTCTTCCTGAGGATGTGAGACAGGCCGCTACTCTCTGGCAATGTTCAAATCTAAACTAAAAACTGTTTTGTTTGGCTGTGCATATGACTGAAATGCTTTTCTTTGCACTCTTCTCTTTTATGTCTTGAACTATTATTTTGTGCCATGTCTTTATGATTTTAATGCATTTTTTCCTGTTGTGTGAAGCACTTTGAATTGCCTTGTGTATGAATTTTGCTCTACAAATAAACTTGCCTTGCCTCTTTCCCGTTTAGTTATGATGTAATTAGTAGAGTGGCTGCCTGAATCATCAATACATTTACAGTATGTTAATTTCAATATTATTCCCCTTGAGAGCTCCTATTTATAAGATTTAACATATATTGGGATTACGGTGTTTGTTGCTTTGTTTAATTCCTTGGTTATAATAACTCCTTATTTGTAAAAGTCCTGTTTCTCCAAGCCGAGGCATTCCTTCAACATATTAAAGCTTTTCATGTAATTTTATTTTGCAATCTGGTAAAACACTTTTATACCTTTTTGTTATCCAGACTTTAAATCTCAACATTTGTGCCGTTAAGTGAAAACCTCTTTCCAGAGTCAACGGGTCTGTCAGGTGACCATTGATTTTAATTCATAATGTTAGACCATGTAAAGAGCCCCACTATTTGTTTTGTTTTTTTGTACAATTGTTTTCCCTGTAGGCTTTATTAGACAGGCCAGATAAGTAAGAAATGAGGAGAGAGAAAGGAGGACATGCAGTAAACTGTTGGAGTCGGGATTCGAGCTGCGGCCAGCTGCTCTTGGAGAACTTGTCTTGTGTTTGTCGTTTGGTAATAAATCCTGTCTGTTCATTGTGGATTAAATTTGGGAATATTTGTTCTATTCTTTTAGACATAATTGAGGTGTATATACAATAGTCCACATTCAGAATGGAAATGGGTCTATATGAGGCACAGTCAAGTCAGTCAGTTCTTTCCTTCTTTAGGTACTAGAGATATGATGGCGTTTTTTTTAAGTGCCCAGTTAAAAGTTGTGTTTTTGGAGGTGAACCCGTCACTTCCTAGAAATGTATTATTCTTTAGTCTCTTGATTGCACTGATTTTTATTTATTTTTTATAAACAGTTAAACTGAAAATAACAAATAGAACAAAACTCAAAACATGCGGAGTACACATCGAAAACAACTGAATATAAATACAATCAAAATCACTGCATGTTTAAATCAAAATAATATTCCCATTTGGTCGGTCAAATTTGTCCATTGCCAAATTCAGTCTGACTGTCATTTCTTCCATTTGTCTGATGCCCGTCATCATGTCAGTCCTGTCCTTGATTGTACCTTATTATTTTTATATCCTTTTTTTTAAATTTTGTTCTGTCATAATAACTTAAGGGTATGCAAAATTAAGTTATGCCATCTTCTTTAACTCCTGAGATTCTAGAAATAAAATGTTTGATTCAACCCTAACCCTAAGATTCAAAGGCTTTTATTTGGATTTAAATTGGTCTTGTTTGGTTAAGATTGCATTACTCTGTAATTTTTTCTTTCCGCTTGTGGTTTTTGGAGTTTCCAGGCTAATCATTTAGAACATTTTGACCCACTTTCGTCATACCTTTGTTTGGTCAAGAGCATTTTCTTAACTATTTCCTGTGAGGTCAGATAATTCATTTCTCCTTATCTTTTTAATTTCCCGTGGCACTTGAGGAATATTCTTCTTGGCATGTTTTACCTCCAGCATTTTTTAGCTTCTTTGGCAGATCATTTTGCTTTTTCTCCCTTTTTTTTTCTCTTTTTTTTTCCCTCCCTTTTATTTTTTTTGCAGAGGCTATGGCAATAATTTCTCCTCTCAAGACTGCTTTAGAAGCATCCCAGAGGATGGGCGGAGAAGTTTCCCCAGTATAATTGTCCTTCAGATAAGTCTTAAGGCCATATTTGGCCCCTGGAGATAGCATTAACTGGAGTCTTTTCCAGGGGGCGAGGCCAGGGCACTATTTTGCTACCTTGAAGACCTTAAGGCTGGCGTAAAGAGGCTGGACTAAGCCGCTTTAGGCTGGTGTGGGATGGTGCCAGTCCATATATGGTGATAGTGTTTGAACCAATGAGTGAGAACTGTGGAATTCAAAAGCGCCCCCTGTGGGCGATGTTTGTCATGGCCTCATACACAGGCAAAGAAAGAAGTGAGCAATAAAAAACGATTTGATTTCCCGTTTTTTAATGTGTTTCCAAAATGTTAAAAATAAAATCACTGAAATAACGCCTCTGAGCGTTTTTTCTTTATTTTATTCATCTTTATTTGTTTCAGCTGGTTCTTGACACATCAGCTGAGCCGAAGGTTGTTCAGCAGGGCTGTTTTACAGTCTGCTTGGATTGGCTAAACCAATCCAAATTATAATTACACATTCTCATTCTCACGCTTGCTCTTTCCCCTCTCTCTCTCATGTCTGCGCTCTGCGCATTTTGCGCGTCTAAATCAATTTCCTCTTTTAGTTTCTCTGTGAATGTGTGACTGATTGTAATAAAACATGAAGGATTTTAAATCTTAAAATGCAGATAACAGGCCTACTCCCTGACTCCTCACCCCCCCCTCTGCCTCCCCTCTGTCTCCCCTCTGAGGTGTCCAGCAAAGAGAGTGTGTAACGGGCGCTGTGCTGTTTATGAAAATAACCATACAATTTGACTGTATTAATTATTCTATTCTTATGTGTGTTATTTATGCCCATGAAGGTTGTTTTATTATGACTATCTTGTCCATGTGGGGGCAGTAACACCACTCCAGTGCACGAGTTTTGAAGTTTCTTAGTTACGATTCTGGCCATTCACAGAATGCACCAGGCCACGCCCTCAAGTTGCTTCACTCCACCTCATATTTTGGCATAATCGCACCTCTTGTTTAGAATTCCACGCCCTGCGCTGTCATCAATTGCACCGACTGTGCAATGTGACGAAATGAGCTCTGCCACGCCCACGTTAACGCTACCTTCAGGGGCAAAATATGGCCCTTTATGCCTTTCGACAACTTTTCCTTAAACAAAATACCATAAAGGCTGGCATTGAACCTCCAAAGTGTGTTTTTCGTCTTTCGTCCAAATCCACAGTAATGTAGACAGGAGCTTGATTATTGCTCAGTGTTTTACGTTGCAATATAACTCCGAAACAAGTTCCTATGTTTGTGAATTTTGTTCATTGACAACGGCAATAAACCTATTCTGATTCTGACCCCCGAGGAGTCCAGGAGCAAGAGGGATCCATTGGCAGCTCTGCGGGAGATGACTGATATCATTACAAAGGCGGTAGATGTTACTGGTGGAAATGGGTGATTTGAAATCCAAGACTGGCGAACTGGACTGCTAAGCCAAAGCAGCCAAAATGAAATGAAATCTCTGATTTGAAAGATACAGTCAAAAATGACAGAAGTAGACATGGGCTCAATAGATCTATGCCCCTATTTACATCACTGTAGACCTGGAACAAAACATTTTGGTGATTTAATGCTCATCTACTCAATGACCCTCAATTTGTAAAAATCAGAACAAGATGGAATAACCAGAGAGTATAATGAAAAAATGAAAAAACAAATGTAGCATATGCCAATAACAATTTTGTTATGTTAAATTAAAATAAGTTGGGCTAATATCAGAAGATTGAATTCGACTCATGGAGAGAGGTGGAGAGTTCAAACACAAAACCAGGAGAGAATAATATGGTGCAGGAGGTGGTGTATTGGGGGAGACATACAAAGGGATATTTTACACTCTATATACACAGTATTTACATTCAGAGAGTCTGTATTTCCAACCAAAGTTAATAGGCCTTATTGGTTGGTAGTCCATGTGCATAGTTAATTATGGTATTGAAGAATATTCCAGAGTTCTTTTGGTAGCAAGATTTAGGTGTGTGAGTGGAGCAGGCAACTGCGCCTCCTACCGCACTGTAGGAGATGATGGACTTAATGTTTTCAGTTGAAGATCATTGGGCAGCTCGCCATCGACAATTCAGAACCACCGGGATGGGTGGATGCAGACGGATGTTGTCTAGATACTTTGATGAAATGCGTAGTGGACCTGGCCTGCATGAAACAGTACCAATATTAAAGTAACCTAACATTATTCATAACAAATTTCAATACATGTACAAATTTCAAAATTCCAATCAATTCTGCACCATAAAACATACAATGCATATATGTGCAACGTTCAATTAAAATAAGTAAATTTGGATTCAATAAGTACTTTCAATAAGTTTGACTATAAGCCTGGGTAGCCAAAATTCACAATTTAAGTGCAAGACAATAAATTTACATTAAATTGCTAAAGCACCAACTACAAAAAGGTTAAAAAAAAGTCAATATCAAAATACATTTTAGGCACAACCACATGAAACTCATATCACCGGAGGCTAGCGCTAGCAACTAGCTCCAGTAATAAAACAAATCGCTTAACTCACCGAGTCCCTCTTATTTTACAATTCAGGTGTGAAGTTTAAAATCGCTGATAGAGGCGCCTAAAAATGGAGAGCATGTCAGAAAAGAACCACAGGTTTGAAGAGCAAAAATAGGGGTTAAACTGTTAAAACGCGTAACCTGAGCAGCCGCTCCGATGTGCCTCACCAACACACACACACACAAACACACGAAGTGGGGACCGAGCCTAATCAGGGAAATGAGCCCCGAGAGCCCAGTGCGAACTCTCGCGGGAGCGCTTTGAAATCTCGCGATATCTCGCACTCTGACAGTGGGAGCAACGGGAAAACGAAAAAATAAAAAGGAAGCAAAGGAACTACAAAAATGACCCGGGCTACACCCTCCCCCCCTTTAGTTCATGCACGTCCCGCTGCATGGTTTAATCTACTTTTGGTCGTTCTGCGGTAGGAAGGTGACTCAGAGCCTCGGTGTATACATTTGGACAAGCTATGGAATAAGTTTTGCACTACTGAAACGAGCGGATTACCCAACCAACGTACGTAAAACGACTTGGTGGCTGACGCGGTCGAGCGGAACGTCTGGGTACCAATTCGGGTTCTCGCCGTGACTGCCACACGTAATGCTTCGGGTGAACTTGGGGCAACAAGACCCGTGGATGGCTCAGATTGAACGGTCAAGGGGTCCTCAGGCTCCGAAGGCAGCTCAACTTCAGCAGGTACGTCATCAATAGGTAACTCCTCCGGCTCAGGTATGCTGGGTTCAAGATGGTCTTCTCTGTCATGCGCTTGCACAGAGACTTCCTCTTCGATCTGAGACGTAGGAAAGGAATGGAAGTAGAAGAATAGTCAGGTAAAGGCTCTTCAGGATCTGCAATGTTTTGGAGGTGATTGACAGTGGTCAGTGATTTCGAAATCACTGCGGGCCTGGTGGGGCCATAAACTCCTCTATGGTGATTGTCAATGGCTTCAGGTTCTTCCACCGTCTCAATGGAAAACGATTGGCTGGGTAAGAACTGGGGCAGACTTTTTTTTTTCAAGGATAACTAGGTCATCATCCCTCGTCCTCCAGGACATCAGTTAGATCAGAATTGTCACAAGTCTGGCTGCGAGTTTTCGAGGGGCCGTCGTTGGGACTGGACTTTCAGAGACAAGATGATCATCAGCATCTGCTGGCAAGAAAACCCACAAGGAAGCAGCAGGTCGTCTCCTCGATGTAAGGTGCGGGTTGGGCCGTCCTGGTTCTCAGGTTGCACAGTGTAAACAGGCAACTCCCCAGCAGACATTTTGTCCTCCAGCTTGTGCTTTCCCCGCAGACGTACTTGGCGGAGGCCCAGTACTCTGTCGCCAATTTCCAGAACTTGATGGTGTTATTCTCCTGTCAAAGCGGGCCTTGTTCCTTGCTGCAGACTTTGAGTGCGCTTTCGGAGGTGAGTTTGTAGCTCTCCTGCAGGCGTGCTCGAAGATTTTTGACGTAGTCAGAATAAGAGATGGAGAGGGTGCAGTTTCTCTGACCGGCAGACCAAAGGCTAAATCAACCGGGAGACGAGGGCAGAGCGACCAAACAAAAGTTCATAAGGTGTGAACCCCGTGACGTAATTTCTTGTACAGTTGTACGCATGGACCAAAGGTTTTCACGTGTTGCCGCCACTGTGACTTCTGCTTGGGTTCCAAAGTCCCGAGCGTTCCAAGCAAGGTAGAACACGGTTCAAAAACCAAGAGAATTTTAACCGCCGAAGAGTAGAGAGAGTGGGGAGGGGGTGGGGAGCAGGGGGGAGAGGGAGGAGGGGGAAAAGATAATGAAAGCAGGGGGCGTAGAGGAGGGGGGGGGGGGGGGGAGGGGCGGGGGGTGTTGCTTGGGCGGGTCTGGTTGGTTTGGGGCCCCGGGGAGGAGGGGGAGGGGGGGGGGGGTGGGGGGGGGGGTGGGGGAGGGGGGGAGGGAGACGGGTGCAGGGGAGGAGGATACGGAGTGGTCCTGCTTTTCCTGATGCCGGTAACTTCGCACAGCTCTTTAGGGGAATGAGTTTGGACACAAAAAAATCTGGAACATCCCCACCTTGGTCTGAGTGGATTGCGTTCTTTGGAATATCCCATAATGCACCATGAAATCACTTTCCAAAGACATTTTTGCAACAGTTTGGGCCTTCTGGATAAAAAAATTGACTGTGGGGATGGCAAAAAAACTGCATATTTGGTGAAGTGATCCGGTGAAGAACTAAAAAAATGTCCTTTGTGTTACTACTGTCCGGTTCAAGTGTGAGAAAAAATCCGATGCACAGGAGCTCAAGTGGGGCCGGCTGGTTTTAATATTGACTAGAGGAGCAGCTTTCTCCACTAGTGCCTTGCGCCTCACACATCTGCAACAATGGTTGACAATGTTCTCCACTTCAGATGCCATCTTGGGCCAGAAAGAATCTTTGGCGCAAAAGACCAGGTTCGAGCGATCCTCAATCAAAATTCCCATGTGCCCCATGTCATGATGCAGGCTCTTTAAAACAGTGGGACGGAGGGCTGGTGGAAGGACCAACTGTAACAAAAGTTTATCAGAGCCCAGTTTTTTCACTTTGTCTCCTTCGGTAAAAAAAGAACTCCATCTTCCAACTCCAACCTATTCCACTCTCGGAGCAGCAGAGGAAGTTCTGGCAGTTCATCACGAGCTAAAGGTGGGTGGCACTTTCTCACTCGTCTAAACAAAGCTGGTGGATAACCTCACGAATGGCAGGGGAGGTCCACTCGCTGCTGTTTCTTGAAGTTCGGAAAGTGGGACAGGGCTGGAAATGACTGGTAGGCTATGGAACTCCTCGGTGAAAAGTGTCAGGGAGGGTCACAGTAGCAGTAAGAGAAGAACTCGACCAGAGTCGACCGCGGTTTGACCAGGATCGAGGGGTGTGTACCTTTTCACTAAACGGCTCTGGCAGATGGCATCCACAATTTCTGAAGAACAATATTTCCCCTGCCTCGCCTGGCTCACAAAGCTGTTTAGTCCCCCCCAGATTGTTAATCAAGTAATATTCATGGCCAGGCAGGAATGATCTTCGGAGGGTCATCATGAGAGCGTCTTGACAGGGCATCCGCATCTAGATTTTGGTTCCCAGCACGATATTGCAGTTTGAACGAGTAAAGTAGATAAGGCTGCTAACGCAACGATGACTTGTGGCATCTAGCTTGGCTGTGGTGAGTACGTAGGTAAGAGGGTTATTGTCCGTTACAACGGTAAAAACTGGCACCATAAAGATAGTCGTGAAATTTCTCCACAGCACTCCACTTTCAGTGCGAGGAACTCCAGTTTATGAGCTGGATACCTTCGTCTCACTCAATGACAAGCCCCGGCTGGCGTAAGGCAAGACAAGGCAAGTTTATTTGTAGAGCACAATTCGTACACAAGGCAATTCAAAATGCTTCACACAACAGGAAAAAATGCATTAAAATCACAAAGATATGGAATAAATCACAATCTTAGTTCAAGACATACAAGAGAAGAGTACAAAGAAAAGCATTTCAGTCATATGCACAGTCAAACAAAACAGTTTTTAGTTTAGATTTGAACACTGCCACAGTAGCGGCCTGTCTCACATTCTCAGGAAGACTGTTCCAGATTTTAAGCTGCATAAAACTGAAACGCACATTCCCCATGTTTAGTCCTGACTCTGGGCACCAGCAGGAGGCCGGTCCCTGAGGTCCTCAGAGTCCGAGATGGTTCATATAGGCACTAACATGTCCGAGATGTACTTTGGTGCTAGGCCATGGAGAGACTTGTATACAAGCAGAGCTGCTTTGAAGTCTATTCTCTGAGCCACAGGGAGCCAGTGCAGAGACCTGAGCACAGGACTAATGTGATCGTACTTCCTGGTTCTAGTCAGGACCCGAGCAGCAGCGTTTCTGGATGTGCTGCAGCTGTTTTACAGCTCGTTTGGAGAGGCCAGTGAGCAGGCCGTTACAGTAGTCTAATCTACTAGAGAGACAAACGCATGGATAAGTCTCTCCAGGTCTGGTTTAGACACTATACTTTTTGATTTTGGCAATGTTTTTTAGATGGTAAAAAGCTGCTGATGTGATTGATCTGACGTGGCTGTTAAAATTCAAGTCTGAGTCCATTATTACCCCCAGATTTCTAACTTGATTTTAGAGCGAGACCCTGGAGGTGACTGCTAACACTTTCTCTTTGTTTCTGTGGGCCAAAGACGATGATTTCAGTCTTGTCTGAGTTCAGCTGGAGAAGGTTGTTTTGCATCCACACACTGATCTGTTGGATGCAGTGACAGAGTGAATCCACTGGTCCATATAAGCAATGACACGCAGCCTGCCCTCTTGCTCTTGGTAGAGAACAGCTCCCAACCCAGTGGTACTTGCATCGGTGTGTAAAATGTAAGGTAGTTTTGGGTCAGCAAAACCAAGAATAGGTGCAGATGTCAACATTGCTATGATGGTCTCAAATGCAATCTGCTGGTGACTTGTCCACTTCTCACCGAAGGACAGTTTGGGATCCAAATACTTCCCACCAGGATTCTTCACTTCAGTGGAGCGACGAACAGGATGATGGCCACGGGTCAGCAGGTTCAATGGTCTCACAATAGCAGCATAGTCTTTAATGAATCGTCGGTAGTATCCAGCAAAACCCAGAAAAAGATCGCAACTCCTTTAGGTTGCGGGGGACTGGCCAGGAAAAAACCAAACCCCAAAATTTTAGGGATTTAAACCTTTTCTTTTCTGGATCAGTAGAAACTCCTTTTTCAGATACATGTCCAAGATAACGCACTGAAGACTGGAAGAACTTACACTTGCTGGGTGACAGTTTCAATCCAAATTCTTTCAGACGAGTCAGCACCCGTAGCAAGCGTGCTTCATGCTCCTCAAGAGTGGCGGAGAACACAATGATGTCCTCGATGAAAACGAGCACCTCTTTCAGATGAAGATCAGCCATACATCGCTCCATTAACCGCTGGAAACGTACTTGGGGCATTGGTGACTCCCTGCGGCATGCGGTTCCATTCCCAAAACCCAAGCGGTGTGTCAAAAGCGGTTTTTGCTTTGTCTTCTCAGCCATTTCGATTTGGTAGTATCCAGATTTCAAGTCCAGAAACAGAGAACCACTTGGGATCCAGTCAATGCAGAGAAAGATTCTTCCAGGTTTGGGAGTGCATACGCATCTTTCACAGTCTGTAGATTTAGCTTTTTTTCCATTCTTCTTCCTGACCACCACGATCGGAGATGAAAATGGCGATTCACCAAACTTTCAGACTCCCTTATGACCGCCCTTCCAGGGAATGGCGACTGGAGTTTGGCTAAGCAAATGCACAGATCCAGCACTTCCACCCCACCCCCCACTTGACTTTGCCCGATGCCTCAACTGCAGGATCCTCAGAACAGCGCGATACCCCTGAACACTGGGCTGAAAAGTTGAATGACAGCTGTTATAATATTGCTCATACAGAGGTTCAAGGGTGTTCATTCCGATGAGCACAGGAGATGGAAAACTCCAAATGAACATCTGGGACGACAAGAGCCAGCGTGGGCACATCACATTCTGCTCCCAAGAAGTCCTGAGGAAACGTGACGTTCAAACTCTACATATCCAGATATGGCACTGACTGTCCAGCAGCGCCTTCCACCTGAAGCAAGTTGGTTAGAGGTTTCACAGGTTGGTCACTCATGCGTTGATTATCACAAAAGGACACTGGAATGGTCCGTCACTTGTGAGCCGGTATCAAGGAGGCAATTGCAAGAATGCTATCCACCTATCTCAATTACTGCAGCACACCTTGACCCAATAAGTCCCTGAGGTAATCTTGTGGATGATTTTTGGCGAGAGAGTTTACCTCATTCATTGTTGCACAATCTTTTCTTTACTCTTGGGACAAGTTTGGCCCCTCCTGGTTCCCATTTGTGCCCACAACAGGAACCCCCTTCTAGAATATATTTAACGAATCATGATTAGACCTTGGTGGCTGGTTGTCTCTGGGAAAATAGTCTCTTTTTGCGGGCAATGCGGGCAACCAGAGCAGAGTTGGGTTCAATTTGGCACTGAGGTCGGGTCGAATATATGGCCATCTTCACCTAAACACCTGAAAAGCAGTACCCAGGTTTGCGTTGGGTAGGTGTGGGCTGGCTGGATGCAGGCCTACCCCTCCGGCTGTAGTGAGTCTTGGGACAAGAGCTTGTATGTTTGACTAGTATTTTTTTAGCCGTTAATAAGGCTAACTGACGCTGCACATCAGCAAGTTGTTCTGCCAGCTGCTGTGTGATGCTGGTTAAAGCAGCGACTACCCCTTGGTCCTCTCCTTTGTCAACACTAGCAAACTGCATGTGGTTGGTAGCCTTCTGTCTTTGCTGGACCCGAGATGTTGTTTCATGCGATGGGTTTTGGCCGCCTCCCTATCCTCTTCAGATCTTCATCTATCTACCTCGCTGAGACCAGATACAAAATAGGAGTAGTTCCACAAATGTGGGTGGGCTTAACTTCCTTTGCATATTTAGTTTGAAGTTCAGCAATTAAGGTATTGTCCCAAGTACCCACGGCAGCAAACAACTGATTAAATAAGGTGTCTATTCACATCATTGTCCAAGCGACTCCGCCCCGTTTAACAGCTGCATTTAAAGCCACTTGGAGCCGTTGCAGGTAGGAAGATGACTTTTCTCCACTGTCCTGGAAAGTGTCCATAAATTTGGCGAAAAGCTCATCCCCGTCCTGCACAGTACCATATGCGGAATCAAAGAGTGTCCAAATAAACTACTGGCAAAGTATCAGTGCTCAAGTGCTTTAATGACATCTGCTGCTGGTGGCAGGAGACTGTCCACCATTTTCCGGAGGAGGGGGAACGTTTAAGATCAGAGATTGACGGGTCCCTCAGCAGTAGATCCACTCCTGACCGCCAGGTCTCATAATCCGCCTCCTGCGCCGGTCTAGGCTGGCGTCCTGAGAACATTCTGAGTCTCTGTTGTAAAGCACTCTCCCCACTCTTCACAATATGTTCCACCACGTAGCGCTGAACTCCAGGGGGGTTGACGTCCATAACGCTGCTTGGATCCCTCACTCTGGGCTGCAATGATGTAGTGCATGGCTCCCTCTCTGCTCCAGCAGCTCCAGGTGCTGGTGACGTCGTCTCAGCGTCAGCAGTTTGGCTCTTCGTTGAAGCTGCAGCAGGGTCGAGCCTGGTGACGGACCGTCCAATCTGAGCCATCATTTTCCTTAAGAACTTTCTGCAAAGTCCACACCAGAAATTTTTGCAACATTTTGCAGCTCACTTAAGTAGGATATGGTTTTGTTCTTTGTGACATGCTCTGCATAAACAGTAGACAACTCTGAAATTAAGTTAGTTTCTTTTTTATCTACCACCTTCAATGTATATGGAAGAATTGGGCGCAAAATTAGTAATAGCAACACCACTACTAAACTCAATTATAAGTGACCCATCAAATTCTGACGCTGCATCAGATATTTTTTCAGTTCTACTAATTTTACCATATTGTTTTAAAAAATTCTGCGGCCCCTTCCACGTCTACAGTTCCTGAATCACATATACCTTCAACTAAATACACAGTTTGGTATTTTTATCCCTAATGTAAAAAACACATCCATTTTGAAATATGAAAACATTACCAAAATTACCAAAATTGTCCACAGTGTGAATTAAAACACTTCCAAATCTCTCCTGGCTATTAGCTCACCACTTATGTAGCATGTAGCCGCCAATAACAATTTTTGTGTTATGTTAAATTAAAATAAGTTGGGGGCTAATATCAGAAGATTGAATTCGACTCATGGAGAGAGGTGGAGAGTTCAAACACAAAACCAGAGAGAGAATAATATGGTGCAGGAGGTGGTGTATTGGGGGAGACATACAAAGGGATATTTACACTCTATATCCCGATACACAGTATTTACATTCAGAGAGTCTGTATTTCCAACCAAAGTTAATAGGCCTTATTGGTTGGTAGTCCATGTGCATAGTTAATTATGGTATTGAAGAATATTCCAGAGTTCTTTGGTAGCAAGATTTTGTGTGTGTGTGTGGGTGAGGCACACGAAAACATCGTAGCGGCTGCTCAGGCGCCTCTATCAGCGATTTAAACTTCACACCTGAATTGTAAAATAAGAGGGACTCGGCCAGGTCCACTACGCATTCATCAAAGTATCTAGACAACATCCGTCTGCATCCACCCATCCCGGTGGTTCTGAATTGTCGATGGCGAGCTGCCCAATGATCTTCAACTGAACATTAAGTCCATCATCTCCTACAGTGCGGTAGGAGGCGCAGTTGCCTGCTCCACTCACAGTGTGTCTTTGTATTCTGCCGCGTCTACATTCACTTCCTCATTAAACTCATTTCTCTGTGAATATGAGTCTGATTGTAATAAAACACAGCGTTTTGAAGCTTAAGACTTGTTTATTTGAAGTATTTTAATGATGACGCTGCCTAAAATATGGGATGAAGTTGAGTTTTAGGGATGGTTTATTTTCACCCATGTCAAATCGGATGGCGGGCCATTTGATCATGTTAGGGATGGCGGCCCCAAAGGGATGTAAACGGAACTAAATGTAGTGCACACTGGACGCTCCACAGCAGTAGCGTATTTTCTGTAAAAAACATCAAAAAGTCAAGGAACTTAACAGCTTTTCTATTTCAAAAAGTGGATCTTTTTAAAAAAATTCATGCACAGTAAAAATCTCTTTCCCCAACTTCCCAAACAAGTCTGTGTAATCCCTCATTCCTCCAGGAGTGTTCCATCGTAGAAAAAGATTCAGTTGTAGTCATCTGAAAACTGTATCCAGATGACAACTGAATCTTTTTGTCCTGAACAATCCTTTTTAAAGACGGAAGAAGTGGGCTGCCACATAGCCACTAAAACCAACCTAAACCAGCCTTGGAGACGTAGACCAACCCCAAGGCTGGAGGGATAAGAATGATAAAGGTTAGCAGATGGAGGCAACCTAAAAATATGTGATTAGGCTCTTTATCTGGGGCATGTTTTAGATGTGACAAGTATGCTGACTATTTGAGTTGTGTATAGTTACATGACATTTGTCCAGAATAGTACTGGGGTGTGAAAACAACCTAACTGGATGTTTGTATGGTCCTAGGCCGTGCTCCAGGCCATCAGTGGGCGTCAGTCCCTGGACCTGTCCCATATTCTCACACTGGGACTCCATGTGGTCTGGACCCAGGCTTTGGACTCTGCAGACATCAGTCTGACCTGGTCCTGTGTGAGCCCAGCTACAGGTGTGCACGTGGAGCCGGTCCGAGCCGTGCACGTGATCCCCACAGCGCTGCTCCGTAGTCTCACCAGCCCAGCCAGGCCAGCTGCCAACGGCAGGCAGAACGGGTAAGAGGGACTAAACCAGAACCAAGTACAGACTAGCGACAGGCAGAACGGGTAAGAGGGACTAGACCAGAACCAAGGACAGGCCAGCGACGGGCACAACGGGTAAAAGGGACTAGACCAGAACCAAGGACAGACCAGAACCAAGGACAGACCAGCGACGGGCACAACGGGTAAAAGGGACTAGACCAGAACCAAGGACATATCAGCGACGGGCACAACGGGTAAAAGGGACTAGACCAGAACCAAGGACAGACCAGCGACAGGCACAACGGGTAAAAGGGACTAGACCAGAACCAAGGACAGACCAGAACCAAGGACAGACCAGAACCAAGGACAGACCAGAACCAAGGACAGACCAGAACCAAGGACAGACCAGCGACAGGTCACACACGGGTAAAAGGGACTAGACCAGAACCAAGGACAGACCAGCGACGGGCAACAACGGGTAAAAGGGACTAGACCAGAACCAAGGACAGACCAGCGACAGGCACAACGGGTAAAAGGGACTAGACCAAAACCAAGGACAGACCAGCGACGGGCACAACGGGTAAAAGGGACTAGACCAGAACCAAGGACAGACCAGCGAAAGGCAGAACGGGTAAGAGGGACTAAAGACCAGAACCAAGAACAGACCAGCGACAGGCACAACGGGTAAAAGGGACTAGACCAGAACCAAGGACATACCAGCGACGGGCACAACGGGTAAATGGGACTAGACCAGAACCCAAGGACAGACCAGCCGACAGGCAGAATGGGTAAGAGGGGACTAGACCGGAACCAAGGACAGACCAGCGACAGGCAGAATGGGTAAGAGGGACTAGACCAGAACCAAGGACAGACCAGCGACGGGCCAGAACGGGTAAGAGGGACTGGACCAGGATTGGACTGGACCAAGGGACTAGACCGGGACTGGGGACAGGTTTGGTATAGAGCTGCAACGATTACTCGAATAACTCGAATAATTCGATTACAAAAAAGCTTCGATTATTATTATATTGCTTCGATGATTCGTTTAATTTACATATTTAATTAAAAACACGTGAATCTGTGGCGCGCGCAGCGCACCGAACGACTTGTGGCGCTTTTGTTTCAAACGGAGCTTGTTCCGCTTTGACGAAGGTGCAACCGGAAGAGAGCGGCACGTTTTAAACCCACAGAGTGCGACTGGGAAGAGTTTTGATGAGTGAAAGAGCCGTGGATCTATTATAATAATCCCGAGCTGCAACTCTAAACACCGCATCTAGCTCCGCCCACCCCAGCCCCGCGCCGTCGACACGCCACCGCGGACCCCACCGCGCTCCCCCACTCAACAACTCTGCTTTCCAGTCACAGTCAGTCGTACTTTTAAACAGCCAATGCACATGGAAACAGCGGAGGACCGCGGTTATGTTATAATAATCTGTTGTGAAACAGAAAGTCCGAGACGCGGAGCCAAAAGTGACCGGCACACGAGCCAAAATGGCCAAAAAAACGCAAAATGCGCAAAATACTCAAAACGCCAGGACCACTGGTCCCACCCAACATAACGTTTAACAAATGTCAAATGACAAATTGATATGAAAATTAAGAAATAAAATGTGTTATTTTAAGCAGAAATTCCTTATTTTGTATTTGTTTATTACTATGAGCTATAACGTTTATCTAAAAAATGATTTTAATATGTGTTTAAATGGTTTACTGAATGTACAAAAAAATTAACCGATTACTCGATTAATCGAAGAAAAGAATCGATAGATTACTCGATTACTAAAATAATCGATAGCTGCAGCCCTAGTTTGGTATGTACTGTAGAGGGGGTTTGATATGGTTTTGTTCTTCTCTGCTCCAGTTTTGTGACGATGGATCAGAGTCGGAAGCTGCTGCTGCTGTTGGAGTCCGACCCAAAAGCCCTCAGCCTGCCTCTGGTTGGAGTGTAAGTGTAAAACCATTGCTCTTTTGAATGAACTGGTAAAGTGAATATGTTTGTCATTCCGTTAAAGAGGATGCACTGGTGTGTTTTGCAGGTGGTTCAGTGGAGCCACGCATGTCCACTGTCCTCAGGTCTGGGCCTGGACTCTGCGCTTCCTCTACAGCTCCTGCATACAGGATCGGTGTGTACTAAACCTGACTCCACCTTGCATAGAATCAGTTGATTGAAAATGTGCTAAATACAACATTTAATCAGCAACTGATTTAGTTGTTGTTCTGAGGTTAGGGTAATTCTGTCTTGAAACCCCTCATCATGAAAGCCTATTTTTCCTACAACGCCTGACTAAAAGGAGCCTTTCTGAACCCTGAATGTTTGGACTCCTTGTCGATGCATCGCAAATGCACACATTGTACATGCGTCTTGTGTATTTTTGTAACGCCCAAAATCACAACAGCAGTTGCCTCGAGAGGTGACGGTGAAAAAACAGATTAGACAGTAGAGTTGAAGCCACGCAGGAGGAGAACCAGTTCTTCGAGGCAGATGAAGAACCGTTCATATGGAGTAGAGACCATTTCTCTAGGCAGTTGAGGAGCATCTGGATCCTCAGGTCCTCGATGTGCCTGCTCCACTCCCTTTGGGGAAAGTGGGAAAAGAAGAAGGAACAGATTTGCAAGTGAAATTAAATATTGTTTGATACAAAAAGTAACCAGAAGCAGAGGATAGTGCTCCAGCTGCCATACTTCCCCCAGTATAGTTGCTCCTAGGGCAGCATAGCTGGGAACTGTAGGTTTTTATTTCTGTTCCTAACTGGCCTGACCATAAGCCATTTCAAAGAGGAACGTTTTAAGCCTGGTCTTAAATGAAGAGACTGTGTCGGCCTCTTTATCATGGACAGGAGCTGATTCCACAACACAGCGAGCACCGGCGTAATGTGCTCTCTTCTTTTACTTCCTGTTAGTAATCTTGCAGATGACTGAGAGTTACAGTAGTCTAATGTAGATGTTACAAACGCATGGACAAGTTTTTTAGCATCGCTTTTCGGCAAGATTTTTTCTGATTTTGGCTATATTACGCAGGTGGGAATAGGCTGTTTTAAAGGCTTGATTTATGTGTGCTTTGAATGAGAGCTCTTGGTCAAATAAGACTCCAAGGTTTCATACAGTGGAGCTGAAGGCTACACTGACGTGGTCCAGTGGGGCTATCTGCTCAGATAAAGCGTCTCGTAGATGTTTAGGGCCTAGTACGATGACCTCTGGTTTTTCAGGGTTAAGAAGCAGTTAATGAAGTGTCATCCAGATTTTTATATCCTTCACACAAGCACCAAGTCTGTCTGCTTGATCGGTTTGATTGAGTTTCATTGATAAATACAGCTGTGTGTCATCTGCAGAGCAGTGGAAGTTAATGCCATGCTTTCTGATCATGTGACCTAATGTGTAATGAACCCTATGGGACACCATAGGTTACTTTAGAACAGTGTTTCTCAAATAGTGAGGTGCACCCCCCTGGGTACTTTGAAAGTAAAATGGTATAGAGCAGGGACCCCTGTTCTATACCATTTTACTAAGCAATTTGGTCTTGTCAGTGGCCCAGTTTCCCATAATTAAAATTATATTAAATTTTTTTCGCTGTGCTTCCGCTTCACTCTGCGCTGCTTTACTGCAGCTCCGCCGCTGGTCTTGGCGGGCCAGAGACCCCCGGTTCCTCTGAAATACTGCTCTTTAAAAACACAAACGTGTGATGCTGCAGATGTAACACACGTGATGAGAGAGGCAACAACTCGTGTGCAACAGGTTCACCTTTTAGTTCTGTGAACACAGATAAAACCGTTTCGGTGAATAATTGTTCAACTTTACTTGCTGTACACAGCTTCTGACGGAACTGCGCTACTTCTGCGTAAAGCAGGGCAGTCAGTCTCCGTGTGCTGTCACAAATATAAAAGAACCACAACTGTTACATTTATCTTACAAAAGAAAAACAGTTTCATGAAAATAGCCTTTAACTTGGAACACACATATTATCCTACTTATTTGTACCATTGAACTAGGTTTTGACATCACAAGTAGTGTCGCATTCATTAATAGCAGTATTGCTTAAGTACCTTTACCCTACGCCATCTGTGCGGGAGAAGCTAACTGTAGATAGCACTTACGTTAGCTAACATTTTAGTAAACAAAACAATCATCAAATCTAGTCCTAACCCTAACCAAACACTTCCTTACACCGGAATTTACTCCTTAACTTATGAACTATATGACGCTTGTGCACTAACTCACCTGTGAACACAGATAAAACCGTTTCGGTGAATAATTGTTCAACTTTTACTTGCTGTACACAGCTTCTGACGGAACTGCGCTACTTCTGCGTAAAGCAGGGCAGTCAGTCTCCGTGTGCTGTGCCGTTACTGACACCTACTGGCGTATTGTAGCATTACATCAGGAAGTGAACAATTATCCACAGGTAAACAAAACGTGAGTGCCACACACAAAGCAACCAACATATAAAAAAATGTTACCCTATTACAAGTTGTTGGGGGGTGTCTTTTCATAGCAAATATGTCCAGGGTGCCACACCCTCCCCTGCTTACTAAAGAAAAAAGAAAAAAATAGTGTAACCCTTTTTTTTCTTTTTTCTAATTACACACATATCCAAAACAGTGTCCCTTGAGTATAACGGTTACCTATGCCACTAGCATCACTTTTGTAGTATTAAGTCAGCTTTAGTTGACGTTTGAATACTAAAGTATGTATAGGAGTAAACACATTTTCTTCCCAAGTTAGATGAACAAATTCACACAAAAGTGAAACATTTCCGTCTACCTTTGTAACCAGACACAAAACCGGCCAACGTCTTCTTTTGTCTGTTACCCATACCATCTCAATGTTCAAATGTAGACACTTGTGACATGTACAGTATACTCAACTTAGTCTCTGATTGCACTTATTCTTAACCTATTGCAAGTCACAGTCTTTAATGTCATTAAACCAGTCTTAATAAGCAGCTTGCAAGGAGTCAGACGCCCATGGTCTCCATAGTCTCTGAGAACATGTGGGTGGGACACTCACCTCGATGTGGTCCATACCCACTGTTCTTGTAGTTGGCTGTCCAAGCTGGTCATAGGAGGAGAGGACCCTGGGTTGCCGTCTCTCTCTGCATGGGTAGACGCGTGGTGGGGATGTCGACCTCGGCTCGGCATCAGAGTCTCCGTCCCTCACCTCTTCACCAGAAGGATGGTCGATGAGCTGCTCCTGATGTGTCTCAGCATTTGCTGCCTCCAGACCGTCTTCTACTGGTGTGCTGGCGTGGTCATCAGGGTGATGAGGGTCCTCCTCTTCCGGCACCTCAGGCTGCTGCTCCAGCTCAGGCTCAGGAACGTGCACCTGAGCTCTGCTGTCCTTACGGCTCTGCAGGCGAGGAGATCTCCACACAAGAGCAACTTCATCGTCACTGTCTGATTCTGTGTTCTCTTGCAATGTCTCTTGTTGTCTTCTTATTCTCGGCTGTGTCTTCTTCTTTTGTTTGTTCAGCTCTTTGTTGACAGGTCTTTCTAGTGGTAAACAGTCACATGGAAGGAGCAGGTTTCTGTGTACTGTGCGACTTTTACCTCCCTGTTCTGGTGTTATCTCGTAAACGGGCATGTCAGGGCTTTTCTGGGAAACTATCACATACACAGCATCTTCCCAGTATCAGAATCAGAATCAGAATCAGAAAGAGTTTATTGCCATTGTCAATGAACAAAATTCAAAAACGTAGGAACTTGTCTCGGCCTTAAGGTGCAACATAAAAACACTGAGTAATAATAATAAAACAACATATATTCAATCAAAAAAAGGGCATGCATTAGGAAACAATTTAAAATTACTATACAATAAAAATAAAAATAGGCATTTCTATGTACACAAGTTTACAGTTATGTTTAAAGTTATAGTGCAGAAAGTGACAGTGCAGTGAGTGGATGAATATTGCAGTTAAAGTGACAGGTGTTTTCAAGTGTTCATGAGTCCAACAGCAGAGGGAAAGAAACTATTCTTGTGGCGGGAGGTTCTGGTCCGGATGGACCGTAGCCTCCTGCCTGAGGGGAGTGGTTCAAACAGACCATGTCCAGGGTGAGAAGGGTCAGCTGTGATCCGACCTGCTCGTCCCAGAGCCCTGGAGACGTACAGGTCCTGCAGAGATGGAAGTCTGCAGCCGATCACCTTCTCAGCAGAGCGCACAATGCGCTGTAGTCTCTGTTTGTCCCTGGCTGTGGCTCCAGCGTACCACACGGTGATGGAGGAGGTGAGGATGGACTCAATGATGGCCGTGTAGAACTGCACCATCATCTGCGCTGGCAGCTTGGCTTTCCTCAGCTGCCGCAGAAAGTACATCCTCTGCTGGGCCTTCTTGATGAGGGAGCTGATGGAGGGCTCCCACTTGAGGTCCTGGGTGATGGTGGTGCCCAGGAAGCGGAAGGAGTCCACGGTGGTGATGGGGGAGTCTGTCATGATGAGGGGGGGCTGGGGGCTGTGGCTTTCCTGAAGTCCACGATCATCTCCACTGTCTTCTGGGCGTTGAACTCCAGATTGTTACCGCTGCACCAGGACACCAGCCGGTCCACCTCCCTCCTGTAGACGGACTCATCCCCGTCCGAGATGAGCCCGATGAGGGTGGTGTCGTCCGCAAACTTGATGAGTTTTACGGAGTCGTGGCTGGAGGTGCAGCAGTTTGTGTACAGGGAGAAGAGCAGAGGAGAAAGTACACAGCCCTGTGGAGCTCCTGTGCTGATAGTCCGAGTGTCTGAGACATTCTTCCCCAGCCGCACGCACTGCCTCCGATCCGTCAGGAAGTCAGTGATCCACCTGCAGGTGGAGTCAGGCACGTTGAGCTGGGAGAGCTTGTCCTGGAGCAGAGCAGGGAGGATGGTGTTGAATGCAGAGCTGAAGTCCACAAACAGGATCCTGGCGTAGGTTCCCGGGGAGTCCAGATGCTGCAGGATGAAGTGGAGTGCCAGGTTGATGGTGTCGTCCACAGACCTGTTGGCTCTGTAGGCGAACTGCAGGGGTCCAGCAGGGAGGAGGTGAAGGACTTGAGGTGGGGCAGGACCAGGCGTTCAAATGACTTCATGACTACAGACGTCAGCGCCACAGGCCTGTAGTCATTAAGTCCAGTGATCCGGGGCTTCTTGGGGACAGGGACAATGATGGCCAGACTTGAAGCAGGCTGGGACATGGCATGACCCCAGGGAGGTGTTAAAAATGTCTGTGAAGACGGGGGTTAACTCTCGTGCGCAATGTCTTAATGTAGCGGCAGAGACGCCGTCTGGTCCAGCAGCTTTTCGGGGGTTGGATTTCCGAAATAGCCTGTGAACATCCTGTTCCTGAACTGAGAGGGTGGTGGGGGAGGTGGGGGTGACCAGGTTTGGGTTGGCGGAGGTGGCAACCGTGGGGGAGGGGGTGGTCACATCAAAACCTGGAGTAGAAGGTATGAACGGAGCTTACCAGGACCCCCTCTCTCTTTAAGGTTGCGCAGGAGGACCCTGTTGCCCGGATACAGCTGCACACCATGCGTCTTTTGGTCATGGTAATGTTTGCTCCTGGACGCTTCTTTCTGTGCTGTTTTCGATGCAATCTGATAGGCTTCTCTCATTTGCAACTGCCACTTTTGCACGTACTCCTCGTAGCTGACTTGTTGTGCTTGGGTTGGTAGGTTGAACAGGATGTCGACAGGGAGCCTGGGGGGTGCGGCCAAAAAGCAGGAAATATGGAGAGAACCCTGTGGCTTCGCTTTTAGTGCAATTATAGGCGTGCACTACCTTTTGCCAGTGACTCTTTCCAGTCAGCTTTTTCCTCATCTGTGAGGGTCCTCAGCATGGAGAGCAAGGTCCTGTTGAAACGCTCTACCTGCCCGTTTCCCTGTGGATGGTACGGTGTGGTATGAGAGTTACGAACACCACAAACTGTTTGGAGCTGGGAGAACAGTTGATTTTCAAATTCTCGACCCATGTCGTGATGGATTCTCACTGGAAAGCCAAACTTTAGAGCAAAATGGTTAAAGATCTTGTCCACCACTGTCTTAGCTGATTTGTTTTTTGTGGCGTACGCTTGTGCAAAACGCGTAAAAATGATCCATTACCACAAGGATGTATTCGTACCCATGCTTGCATGTCTCTAAGTGCAAAAAGTCAATTGACACCAGTTCAAAGGGGTAAGTTGTGGGTAATAGATGTGAGTGGTGCCCTGTTGGTTCTATTGGGACGTTTTTTTTTCAAACATTCACAAGCGTGCATCACAAAGTGTTCAACATCTTTTTGCATCCTTGGCCAGTAGAATCTGTCTCGTATTAACCCTAAAGTTCTTTCTACCCCCAAGTGTCCCATGTCTTTGTGCAGCTCTCCGAAGATGAGGTCATCAGAAAGAGAAAAGAAAGAGTTTATTGCCATTGTCAATGAACAAA
>BJKM01000717.1:140000-230847 GCA_015082035.1 Chaenogobius annularis | reverse complement strand
ATTTTCAGTTTGTGAGGAAAATGTGAATTAAAACGGTTTGACTTGTACACTATGTGTCTTAAGTACAGTGCTGCTGCTCCATTACACACATAAGCAGTGTGTAGGACATCAAGTGCTCGAGGGGCACCAGCCTGACCAGGCAGTTTGGGTGGAATGACACAAAAGGCTATTTGTACAGCAAGGATCAAAACGGTCTTTAGATGATGAAAATCGGCCTCATTTTCAATTACAAACCGTGAAAAAGAGAGGATGAAACAAGACGTGCGATGCGTCCTGGTGCGGCTCTGTGGAGCTGACACCGCGGCGTGCACAAAGACAAAGTGGTTCAGGGACATTTAGAGACTATGGGGGGGCCTCATAATAAATGAGTTGTTATTGATATTACATCTAAAATGCACCAGAATACAGAAAATTATATGATTTGTGTTGAAATCTTCTTGGCTGAGGATTGTGATCTATGCAATATTTGCTGAACTAAATTCATTTTTAAAAATCCTTCAGAAATAGGTTAAGGTTGTATTACAGACATCAAACCCCATGTATTTTTTACACGTTCGAAGTGGGTTGGGGGCGCCACTGAGCATTTCTGCTTGGGGCACCCAAATGGCTAGAGCCCTGCGCATGTGTTTTCTCCATGTTACAGTCGTTGTTCCGTTCTTTTGTCAGATCTCGGGGATTCATACACGTGCTGCCTCGGATGCTGAAAATGTCAAAACTAAAACATGAAAAAGTAAAGATCGGTTATGTAGAATTTATACTTGAAATGTCATAAACTTGAGTTCTCTGTTTTCCCCAAATGTTCAAAATGCAGATTTGACTGAAAACAATTGTAATGTTGATTTAAAAATCCCTCCAGCTCCTGCACCAATAATGAATCGGAGCTCGTTTGGCCTCTGCAGCTCAGTGAGACTGAAAGCAGCTGAACATGGACATCTTTTATTGATGTTATTACATTTGTAACTTACTTATTCCTATATTGCCTGACTGCGTGTACAGCACTGTGGTCAGCTGAGGCTGTTTTCAATGTGCTTTGACATGAACATCACATATCAATAAAAGAATTGAACTGCAGCTTGTTGGAGACGTAATGTTTCTACGAGAAGCGGCGTGTTTACTCTTTGTACTTTGTCTTTTTGTACATGCAAAAACGGTTCACAAATGTTGCCAGGGCGGTCAGCGCAGATACCAGGCTTTTGAGCGGCGTTCCCACGACTTTAACTGGCAAAGACACTCATCAAAGTGAGCACTAAAAGCTCAAATCACACTTCTACCACACACAGACTCTTACAGGCCAAAGGTTTCACGTTTCTTTAAGTTCATGATGTTTGACCAGTGCTAATCACCATCGCTCGGCATTTATTAGCATTTTCTACAAAACTCAAAGCAACAAAGTCACATTTGCGTTTTAAAACACACCTGTACTTTTGTTCGATGTCACGTCACAGCCGACAGCAACGATCAGGACACTTCTGACATTTGAGCCGTTTATGCAGATTTGACTGTTTACATAAAGGCTCGAACCAAGATGGCTGCCTTTTCTCCAACATTTTTGCTACTGTGCTACTAACTAATCAGCTACAGGAGCTACAGGAGCCACATGAGCTACAGGAGCCACAGGAGCTACAGGGGTTTCAGGAGCTACAGGAGCTTGAGGAGCCACAGGAACTACAGGAGCTACAGGAGCTACAGGAGCTACAGGAGCTTCAGGAGCTTCAGGAGCTGCAGGAGCTGGATCAGGAATACTGGAAGAAATTATACGTTTATGAACCTTGGGATATTACGGTGAAAGTCTGTAAAGACAAGAACATTGTCATGTCCCAAATGGGCTGTGACCTTCACACTTTCAGATGAACTCACATTCACTGTGAAAGAAAGCAGACGGAGGAGGAAACTGACAACTTCTTTCTCTTCTGTGGGGTCTTTGGAGTTAAATAATAGGACCACATTCTGACCACATTTCCCTTTTGTTCATTTAAACGTTTAGAGAAGATGTTGGGCTGTTTGAATTACAGAGGTATAAACCATAAGCTAGCTCAACAAATGTACAATCTGACAGTTGCACAGTGAGAGCTTCAAAGCTTCTAGAATGTGAGGCCACGTGAGACACGTTCTAAAATGCTGTTGTTTGCTCCCTGCTTCAGCCACAGTGTCCAAGAACCTGTGTTGGTAATCAAACATGGCCCCTAGGGCACTAAAGCAGGCAGACCAAATGTAGCTCATGCATTATAGCCCTTTAGCGCCACCTGTTCCTATACGACACTTAAATGGATACTTAAAGATGCTCAGAATGCACAAGAGAAGACTAAGCCCCCGTTCGGACCACTGCACAGTGTTTCAAATGAACTCGCTCTGATTTTCACATTTTAAAATCAGCACCTGCAGTGCAGATGATGGTGCAGTTCTACACGGCCATCATTGAGTCCATCCTCACCTCCTCCATCACCGTGTGGTACTACAGCGCCCTCTGCTGGAGCCACAGCCAGGGACAAACAGAGACTACAGCGCCCTCTGCTGGAGCCACAGCCAGGGAGAGAGCTACAGCGCCCTCTGCTGGAGCCACAGCCAGGACCACAGACTACAGCGCCCTCTGCTGGAGCCACAGCCAGGGACAAACGGAGACTACAGCGCCCTCTGCTGGAGCCACAGCCAGGGACAAACGGAGACTACAGCGCCCTCTGCTGGAGCCACAGCCAGGGACAAACAGAGACTACAGCGCCCTCTGCTGGAGCCACAGCCAGGGACAAACAGAGACTACAGCGCCCTCTGCTGGAGCCACAGCCAGGGACAAACGGAGACTACAGCGCCCTCTGCTGGAGCCACAGCCAGGGACAAACGGAGACTACAGCGCCCTCTGCTGGAGCCACAGCCAGGGACAAACAGAGACTACAGCGCCCTCTGCTGGAGCCACAGCCAGGGACAAACGGAGACTACAGCGCCCTCTGCTGGAGCCACAGCCAGGGACAAACGGAGACTACAGCGCCCTCTGCTGGAGCCACAGCCAGGGACAAACGGAGACTACAGCGCCTCTGCTGGAGCCACAGCCAGGGAAACAGAGACTACAGCGCCCTCTGCTGGAGCCACAGCCAGGGACAAACGGAGACTACAGCGCCCTCTGCTGGAGCCACAGCCAGGGAGAAACGGAGACTACAGCGCCTCTGCTGGAGCCACAAGCCAGGGACAAACAGAGACTACAGCGCCCTCTGCTGGAGCCACAGCCAGGGACAAACGGAGACTACAGCGCCCTCTGCTGGAGCCACAGCCAGGGACAAACGGAGACTACAGCGCCCTCTGCTGGAGCCACAGCCAGGGACAAACGGAGACTACAGCGCCTCTGCTGGAGCCACAGCCAGGGAAACAGAGACTACAGCGCCCTCTGCTGGAGCCACAGCCAGGGACAAACGGAGACTACAGCGCCCTCTGCTGGAGCCACAGCCAGGGACAAACGGAGACTACAGCGCCCTCTGCTGGAGCCACAGCCAGGACAAACGAGACTACAGCGCCTCTGCTGGAGCCACAGCCAGGACAAACGGAGACTACAGCGCCCTCTGCTGGAGCCACAGCCAGGGACAAACGGAGACTACAGCGCCCTCTGCTGGAGCCACAGCCAGGGACAAACGGAGACTACAGCGCCCTCTGCTGGAGCCACAGCCAGGGACAAACAGAGACTACAGCGCCCTCTGCTGGAGCCACAGCAGGACAAACAGACTACAGCGCCCTCTGCTGGAGCCACAGCCAGGGACAAACAGAGACTACAGCGCCCTCTGCTGGAGCCACAGCCAGGGACAAACGGAGACTACAGCGCCCTCTGCTGGAGCCACAGCCAGGGACAAACAGAGACTACAGCGCCCTCTGCTGGAGCCACAGCCAGGGACAAACAGACTACAGCGCCCTCTGCTGGAGCCACAGCCAGGGACAAACAGAGACTACAGCGCCCTCTGCTGGAGCCACAGCCAGGGACAAACAGAGACTACAGCGCCCTCTGCTGAGAAGGTGATCGGCTGCAGACTTCCATCTCTGCAGGACCTGTACGTCTCCAGGACTCTGGGACGAGCAGGTCGGATCACATCTGACCCTTCTCACCCTGGACATGGTCTATTTGAACCACTCCCCTCAGGCAGGAGGAGACTCATGAACACTTCTAAACACCTGCCACTTTAACTACAATTTAATCAATCACTTTCTGCACTACTTATTTTATATACTATAGTAATTTTAAATTGTTTCTTAATGCCCTTTGGATTGAATATATGTTGTTTTATTATTGCTCAGTGTTTTATGTTGCACCTTAACGCTGAGACAAGTTCCTATGTTTGTGAATTTTGTTAATTGACAATGGCAATAAACTCTTTCTGATTCTGATTCTGATTCTGATTTAAAGAGTCTACACCAGATGTTTTTCATTTGTTTTGCCCCAGTACCAGACCCAGCTCTTCAAACTAAGAGGAAATGCGCTGTTAGCATGCTAGTTAGAAAGTTGTGAAAAACAACTCACGCTTTTGTCTCGGAAACTCTTTAATGTGTTTGATAGAGCAAACCAGCAAGATCTGTTCTTCAGCAAACATCTGAAGGAGCGCTCTCCTTTTACCTCCGTGAGCTACTTTCACGAGGACAAAACATTGGTGTTTACACATTTAACACCAACATTTATCTCAATATATATTACAAAATGTATAACCTTTGTCTTTTGTAAGAACGAGTTTGACTTTGTGTGTCACTGTGTTTCACTCTTTCACTCTTTCTCCGTGAATGAGACCCATAGTAAAGAGAAAACAGAAAAAGGAGAGGTGACACCTCAAAGAAGTGCTCGTAGAAGTGACTGTGGGGAAAGAGGAGAGGAAAGTTAGTGCAGGTCTACAGGAGAGGAAGCGCTAAAGAGCCTCGAGAGGAACAACAGGAAGCATCAGTGATCAATACAACAATCATAGACTACACACTGTAGTGTATCGCTCACACCCACAGCCAGCTGGATCCACAGATCAGACACACACACTTGTCACTGACATTTGGGAATAAACAGTCAGATGCCCACTCTTCATAAAAACTGTATGTGTTTGTCTTCGTCACACATGGACGGCTGCAGGTCACGGGCCGTGACCAAGCTTGGCTGACACAGCCACTGTTATGGAAATCCCTTTGCGAGCTACTCAAATGGGGTCGCCTTCTATATGTTGGAGACCCTTGATGTAAATATGAGTTTGTTTTTGTCAAACAGTCAAAACCATGTTTATTTTTGCTCTTATGATGTGGACATCTGACAGTAAACTGCTAAATGTTGTAACGTTTAGTCAAAGAGCTCAAATGAACAAATGCTCAGATGTTGGTTGGTCTCCACACATTGACGTCAGGTGTGGAAGTCGAACTTTTGAGTTCTTTGGAGTTCTTTTCCTGACTTGTGCGAGTGTTCATGTGCGTCCATGATATCGCAACTGTTCTCCAGGTGAATGCCATAATCATGGATAAAAATGACCCGTTATTAAAAATCCTCCAGTTTCTTTGTACTAAAAGTCCCTTCACTTCTGCACATGCTCAGTCCCTTCTCTGACTTTCTGGAGAAAGTCCCCGTGGGGGGCTCCCGGCCTGGGGCACAGCCACAGGCCAAAACTGGCACACACAATCATGGAGGAATTAATCACGTGAGGGTGTATTCACTTCCATGTCCAAGAGACGCCAGGGGACATTCTACACCAGAATGAGTCATGCGTTAGAATCAATAAAACACATCATTTCAAAAATAAAATCAAACTGATAAACCTACAGGAGGTGGAATAGGAAACTGACTCAGGCTAAGTCCATTTTGATTACATTTGATTCCAGCTCTTCTGCAGTGTGCCAGGGATTCTTTTGTGTGTGAATCGGAGGAGTCTCCCATCGGATCTTCAGCTGTTCCTCAGATCAGGTGAAAATGCAGAGCATAAATATGATTTGACAGCCAACGATCACATTACTGCCTATAAAAAGTGTTTTGAATTGGTAATGCTCTGGAGAGTGAGAGTGGAACTTAAAGAAATGCTCAGAAGAAGCGTGTGGGAAAAAGGCACTGCACCAACAGCAGTTCATACTTAACACTGAATAAAGACTGAGCACTTGAAGGCATTTGCAGTGTGTGCAGGGCGTTCACGTGGGTGGAGCCAAACACACTTGGAAATCTGCTGGTCGTCAAGTCAAAACTGCAGTTTGAGGTTCATTTGACTACTTTCTAAACATGTTTAACCTTTTAGTCAATCATCAAGTTATACTGAATCAAATTCAGATGCAAACTAGTGGCGTCGCAGAGGCAGAATGGCTAGCACTCTCGCCTCACAGCAAGAAGGTCACAGGTAGCACTCTTTGGCTGGACCGCACCTTTCTGTGTGTCTGGTGGGATTCAACTCAAAAAACATGCACCAAAGGTCAACTTCTCTAGCTGAAGTCCTGACCAAGACTAAACCAAGATCGCCCGACATTGAACTATGGGTCAAATACAGAAGGCACATTTCCGTACAGGGACAATAAAGTGAACTTTAACCTTAGTATTTTTGACTCAACCTGTTGTTTGTGGTTGTCTTTGTGAAAGACACTCAAGTTGCCAGAGTGAATGCAGTGTGACTGGCACAGATTGGCACAGATTGGCAGCCTCACTCCTGTCAGTCTGCCCCAGGGCAGGGTGTGTGGGAAGTGAATAGAATATCTTGTCCGGCCTGTATAATGAGCAAAGTACAAATTGACTCTGTGAAGTAGAAGTAATGAAATAAACTTGCTTAAAATTAATCTTTTTATCCGTGTTCTCTGAGTGGTTTTAGATCAAAACACAAATACTGAGCAGTTCTTCAGATGTGTAAAATCAGATGTAGCTTTTGTGATCAAAATGCTCATAAATGATGCATATGACTTTCGAATATAAACTTGTTATCAGAACATGGTTCTGTAATTAAAACAGGATCAGAATTTGCATCTCTAACAAGCCTGTAATGACTCTAATGGCTGAAGAAACGCAGCAAGAGCCAAAAGAACACCCAAAAGAACCTTCAACCATAGAACTATGTGAACTATTGTGCCCTGTTTGGTGTCTCGCTGTGATAAATGATCCTAAAACAAAGACCAGTATAAACACTACAAAAGGCCAAAACAAGCTCTATTTGTTTTTCTCCGGTCGTAATTTTTGCATCATTCACCTGGAGGAGCCACTGAGGCATTTATAATAGCACAATATCATCCTCATAAAAACAAACGCAGCACGCCCCTAAACAGGTCTGAGATGGGAGACTGCAGATTATGGCTGTGCAAAGTGTTTTTAAACTATTTCCTTCATGGACAATGTCAGTCTCTTTCAGGTCTCTTTTGTCCCGAGGGGAAGAGTAACAGAAAATGAAATCTTACAAAGTACACAGCACCTCGGGGCAGTAGTTTAGGCTCCATTCCAATGACATAAAAATATATGCGTGCATTGTGAGGCAAGAGACAATTCAGCACCATGGACAGCAACCTGCACGCTGTTAAGGGAACTTCATAGAATTAGTAGAAAAAGATTCAGTTGTTTCATCTGGACTCTGTTTTAGAAAAAAACAAAACGTTTCAACTCTCATCCAAGAGTCATTCTCAATCAGAGAAACAAGTCTGAGAACTCTTGTTTATATCCTACTCTGTGAGAGCCCTGCCCACAGGGCGGGACCTCCTGCTAATGGGCCATTGAAACTGGGATGGGCCTATTGTTCTATAATCCACCTATAATACAGTTTACAAAGATTTTTACCACTTTCAAAGACTGAAGTAAATGAACAAAGGAAAAATGTAAAACATGACGTGGCGAAAAGGCAGACAGAGACAGAGAGAGAATATGTGCCTAACGTCAAGGTCGTCTTGATTGGGGATGGTGCGATAAGTCACGTGATGCATGGAAAAATTAAAAACACATTCTTTTCCCAGCGCCACAGTAACTGAGATTACGTCACGTATTTCTAATGTTTTGCCACATATAAAGGAGTTAAACGTTTTGAAAAGAGACTTCTAGGTGTTATTTAACGTGTTTGATAAAATGGAAATCAAAACATTCATAAGTGGACAGGAAGATAAACAAGTTTAGAAGTTTCAGCTGAACACATGGCTGTCCAAAGAGTGTGCAACAAGAGGATTGCACTGCATTGAGAACTTCTATCTATTCTGGAAACGAGAGGACCTGTTTAAGAGAAATGGCCCACACCTATGCAGAGGTGGAGTGAGGTGCTGACAGAGAACCTGCTCCACGCTCTGAGGCATTGGACTGGGCCTGGACAGGCTGGGCCTGGACAGGGTCCTGAGCAGATAGTTAAGAGAAGAGAGGAATGAGAGAAGAATTCCTGCTCCATCAACCAGAGACCGAGCCAATGTTTCAACATCAGCAGCACCACAACCACAGCCTCCACCAAAGGATTTATTAGCAGCCGCTCCACCACCACCAGCAAAGAATTCAACTCCAGCTGCTCCACGATCACCTCCACCGCCTCCAGCGAAGGACTCATCTGCAGCAGCACCACAACAATCTTCACCACGGCTAGCGCAGGAGTCATTTCAGTTCTTTCCTGCACGGTCCTCATCAAAGGCCTTGGACCCATCTGTGGCGGGCCTGGCAGTATCCCTGCCATTGCCCCTGCCCTCAGAGCAGCCCTGGATCCCCCCTGCAACATCTACTCCCACTAACAGATTCCTCACTCTCCTTTCCATCTCCACTCTCACCCAGGGGACTTCCCAGCCATCTTGAAATATCTGATCAAATCAGGCATTAAGATGGCTCTGATATCAACGATGATGAACTCTCCCCTGACTGTTGCTACACAGACAAAATCACCCCACCTAAACCCCCCCCCGCCTTTCACCTGGTCCCAAACGCTCACCGGCTCCCGCTACACCAACAAAAGCCCCCCACCTATCCCCCTCGCCTTTCACCTGGTATCTCCAATAGCTAGGATGCACTGGGTCTCAGCGTTGCCGGGACTTATAGTCATAATAAAAATCAAACCAACCCGGGCCCTGTGTAAAAACAGCCTCCCCTAAGTGCTATTTCTGTTGTAACATCACACAGATGGGAAAACAAAATGCGAGTCAGACTGCCCAATCTGAGAAATTTGATTCATATTCCCTGTAAAAAGATAACGCCCAGTCTCACTGAAACTAGTCTGAAACTTGCTGTGCTAAAAGTCAGATCCTTATGTAACAAATCATTCTTAATTAATAATTTTATTTCTTCTTATAATCTTGATTGTATGTTTTTAACTGAAACATGGCTTGACAAAAACACGGGAAATTTAGTTCTAATAGAATCTGCTCCACCCAACTTTATGTTTGAATCTGAAACACGAGAAAACAAAAAGGGAGGAGGTGTGTGTGCTTTTTGTTAGAGATGAAATAGTTACCCACAGGTTGTCCTTTGGTGTGTTTTCAACATTTGAGTATGTAGCCTTTAAAATTGAGCTAAAAACAGTCTCCATCCATTCTCTTCATTGTTTTATACAAGCCTCCTCAGCACTGCCAACGTTTTATTGATGATTTTACTGAGATGCTTTCAGTCGTATGCACAGACTTTGATGGTTTGGTCATAACAGGTGTGTTCAATGTTCATGTTGATAATACTTGTGACAGAATGCTAAAGAACTTCATGCTGTTTTACGGTTTTACTCAGCGCATGAGTGGCTCTGGTCAAATCAAACTTGCACTCATTTATAGCGGCAATTTGGATTTGGACTTGACTTTTTTTTGAGCCATAACGGCATCTATGAACTGAGCGTGTGAAACATGATGGAAATGTGGCCGAAGTGATTGTGGAATAAATGTGGCATGTGCAATCATGGGGCGTGTGCAATCATGGGGCGCGTGCAATCATGGGGCGCGTGCAATCATGAGGCGTGGGCAATCATGGGGCGCGTGCAATCATGGGTCGTGTGCAATCATGGGGCGTGTGCAATCATGGGGCGTGTGCAATCATGAGGCGTGTGCAATCATGGGGGCGTGTGCATCATGCAATGGGGCGCGTGCAATCATGGGGCGCGTGTGCAATCATGAGGCGTGTGCAATCAATCATGGGGCGTGTGCAATCATGGGGGGCGCGTGCAATCATGTGCAATCATGTGCAATCGCGTGCAATCATGTGCAATCATGTGCAATCGTGTGCAATCATGGGTGTGTGCAATCATGGGGTGTGTGCAATCATGCAATCATGGGTGTGTGCAATCATGGGGTGTGTGCAATCATGGGGCATGTGCAAACATGTGGCGTGTGTGACGTGTGCATTGTGCAGTGCAATAATGAGAATCATGGAATGTGAGATTTGTGCAATAATGTGGATGTGATGTACACTGCATAATGTTTTATTGAATATAGGAAATCTGTTTCTGTTACTGGCTATTTTCTGACCCCACCCCTTGGGACAATGGAGGGAAATGATTTAGTGTTTACATTCATGTTGCGTCATGTCTGTTCATTAACACGTTCTGTCCCAATCAAATAAATAGATAAAACAAAAGCGTTTAGGGCCCAGAGGACACACAGGCTTCTCCGCCCTCTGAACACAATCACAGTGGAAACAACTGTCTCCTTTAACACCAGCTCTTGGTGGGAGCTATAAAGCAGTGGTGTTTACTGTGTGCTGCCTGGTCTCCTCCAGGCCCAGTCCTCCCTGGAGTCTGGCCCCTGGACCAGAGCAGGCGACACAGATCATTAACCCACCTCTAGCTCCTCGTTCAGGCTCAGACAAAAAGACTGGGAGAGAGGGAGGGGGGGAGAAAGAGAACGAGAATGGGAGTGGGAGAGAGGGAAGATTCTATGCAACATTCTTTTACATGTATTATCTGGAGTCACACATACAGAGCAGAGAACAGGGATAGGGGATAGGTGAAAACACACATTTTCTGAGTGCTCAAGCTGTAAATTGTGGTGAGGGAATGCTGTTAAAATGATCAAAAGCTCATTAAGGTTGTGTACACACAATACATCTCGATGACAGTACGAGTTAGGACAGAGCACAGTGTTACAGGGATCTTTCTAATGTGTATGTCATGTTTTTGGTCTGTTTCATGTGTGTGTTCTCTGTGCGAAGACAAATTTCCTCCTGGACAAATAAAGTAATCTTGATCTTGAAGTTAGACCCATTTCACTAAAGTCTAGTCCGTCGCCCCTTTGAAAGCTGAACGTGTCTGTTTGTCTCGCAGGAGTTTCTAAATGTATATTAAGCGGCAGACATTTTTGATTGGTTAGAAGTTTTACTGAACAGCAGCATGTTGAGTTGGGGGAAAACCCGCTCAATGGGAAACAAACCTTTTCCCTTTCAGAAGTAGTTTTCTGTGGATTATGCATATTCTAGTAAAACTAATTCAAGTCCAGAGCTATCATCACTGTTACGTGTAGCACGCAGCTACTGTTAGCATTCTTGGCTATTTTTTACATATTTAGGCCGCTGGAACACTTTTTTCTTCTCAATGTCTCTGTCTGTCTTTGATACAATATAATTGCATAAAGTTGTTGTGGGGAATAGATCAGTTCTTCTACATTCAAATGAATGTTTTCCCCTCACTGCGGTTTCCTTTGAGGGCGAGTACGTGTCATGTGCAGAACGTGCTCTTGGCCGTGCGGATGTTCACATTGGTTTGAACAATAACTATAACTATTATTTGACAAATAAAATCACCTTAATTTTGTGAAATTATTGGCAGAAAAATGTGTTCCATAGGTGCTGTGCCACCAAGTAATAGTCACAAAAACATGAATACCAAATACTAAATACTGCAATACCGAAGAATGGGGGACAATACCACATTATAAAAATGCATTAAGTAAGCCTCTAATTAAGAGTGCAACACATATTTGTTGAGAGATGTGACAAGTGACAGACATAGGCTATTTGGTTTATTAATATTTCCCACCTTTCCCACCCTTTTACCCTGAGCCACCCGCATGCAATAAGAAATAAAATAACATACATTTCTTTATCATTTTCTTTTGATATAATTGCCTGTCAATGGTAGATATTATTGATTGATGTTGAAAATAATACCGTTATTATTTTAAGCGTGTAACATGAGCTTCTGAGCGCCCCCTCTTTCCCTGCCACCAATATCCAACAATGGGAATAAAGGCAGCACTGAAGTGTATTTACACAACAGAGTTTGTTCCATTGATTTTTCACAATGGAACACAGTAAAAGTCTTCATTTCGGTATTGTCATCCAAAGCAGGGTAGAATCACTGCCCACTGCGCTATCGATCTGGAGGCGCTGGAGCACGAGGCGCTGGTGTGTGTGACTTTAGCACCAGCAGCAGCAGTCACACTTGATTAGAGCCCAGACTAGTGAAGAACAGGTGTGCTCAGGCCCGAGCGGGAGGAGACGATGAGGGAGAGATGCGCTCCCCGGGCCGCTGATATAAGCCCTGCAGGTAGGATCCAGTGTTCAGGCTGCTCTTAAGGCTGAGCGCTCTGAAGTGTGTGTCTGCTCTGTCCAACAGGGAACCACTACAGCGTAATGAACCAAACAGCCTGGGAAAGATCTCATGCATTATTCAGGCTTCTACTTTGGGCATTATAACCATGGTATTTCATATAGTAGTATAATGAATAATGTTAAGTCTTTAAAATACCCGCAGCTCTAAATTTAAAAAATCCCAGTTAACAGAGGACATCTGAAACAGGAAACAGTTTGTAACAAGCTTAAAACAATGGCTGCTAATCTTTGACTTGCTAAACTTTGCAGTGCAGTGAATTTGAGCATTGAAATGATCACAAGTTTTTTGAAGATAGACTTTAAAAACATGAAGGATCTTCATGGATTAGCATAGGTTGGAGTAGCAGTCACAAGGAGGCATTTTGAGGAGGAGAGAGGAAGAAGGATGTGATGGTTCTTCTGTTGACACACGGCACTGGACGTGTCTGGAAATGTGCAGCCGATGGTATTAACTGTTAACTTCCGGTTAGATGTGCGGTCATCGCGAGACAGGTGTGAGAGGCGGGTTTTGTCTGTGCTTACCGTGTTACCGGTGTGTGAACATGGCGGTGAAATAAACTCGGCTTATATTGATTATATCCATTTGCCCATGTGACCCTAACCTTTTGAGTCAGAAAATCTTAAAAAAAAAAACTGGCATCAATGGCTTTTGAACAGAAATTAAGGATGAATTACTTGTACTTGCTTTTTTAATTATTATTTATATTATTATTTTGTCTAATTTCAAGTTAAAAAGAAGTGTGTTTTTATTTATCAATTTAATTTATTTTTTACTGGAAAATGTATTTCTAGTCAAAATCTACTCATCAGCATAAGATTGAAGTTTGTGTTTTTTTTCTCCACACATTTGCATTATTGGAAGTTATAAAACATGAATTCCACTGTTATTTTAAATGTAACGTGTAGAATAAGGTCAATTCTTCTTCAACTTTCCATTTGAACGCTTGTAGTACTGTAGTAACAGAGACGACTGTCACATTTATGTTCTAGGAGACAGCCTCTGGAACAGAAGCATTTAAATGTGAGCGAATGAAACTAAATACGCCTGCTTTGAAAATTTGAAATTATGTTTTCTATTTTTCAACTTTGTGCAAACCCTAAGGATCATATCTTTTCACTAGTTTCTTTAAGATTCAGCAAAGCCGGTACAACTTTTTCCAAAAACAGAGAGCGACTGCAGTATTCCGTTTGCTGCGGCGGAGCATCTCTTCCTTATCATGCGTGAGCAGAAGTCGGCCATGTTTGTTTACTCTGGCGTTTGATCAGAGCACTGAGAGAATCCCCCGTTCAAAGTGTTTGGGCTGTCACCTACACAACAAACAACTTTACACTTTGGTTTTGCCTGTCCTCCAATAAAGTGAGTCCTTGGCGAATTGTCACAGCAAACAATAAAATAGGGACTTGATGTTTTTGCTTGTCTTGGAAGCGCCCAGGGAACTTTCTCCAGGATCTTGGTTGCATATTTACAATATTTAGGTTTATAAGAGATAATAATACAGAAGAACGCTAGACCATTATTACATTTATGAACCAGAAATACACACATTTACTTATATGTATATAAACTACAGAAAAAAGTTTAAATTTAACATCTCAATTTAAGATTCTTTCCTTTTCACCTGCTGCATTTGTCTCAAATATAAAAGTGAGCAATGAAAATGCCTTGCTTCATGTTCCTTTTGTTGACACGTTGATGCAGAAACATTTACTGAAGGGATTTTGAAATTCTTACCAAATGAATAATCAAACAAACCTCGCGCCTCTTCATTATGAGGCGCGTTTCAGTGCACGTTATTGGCAGTGTGATAGAAGGATTCTCTCAGGAAACGATGTGTCATGTATATGAGGCCGACGTGCGCCGCATGAGAAAAGAGGAGCAGGAGGTGAACCACACAGTTTCTGCTCTGGTTGTAATTGTAAAAGTGGTGCGTGTGCCCTTTCTGTATTATTAATCTGATGTTCAGACAAGAATATTAAGCATATGTTTCGCTGTTGTTTGGGCATTGTTCTTTTTTGTAAAGATGAAAATAGAAAGTTTAGGAGGGCCTTTTTTCCCTTCTTTTGAAAATGGTTCCCCCTCCACCCTTTGATCCTGTTTTGGATCAATCACTGGGTTCCTTGCAGGTTTTAGGCAAGAGCTCTTTTTTTCCCCTCAGATTTTTTAACATAAAGATAAAGGAACAATAGATGGAGCTATGTTTACTTTGATGAATGTATATGCTCCACCAGGAGGCGATCTAAAGTTCTATACTAAAAGTAATAGACCTGATTTCCAACCACTCTGAGGGAACCCTTATCTGTGGCGGCGACTGGAACCGACATTGGATGTTTCAAACTCACAAATTAATAAAATAACTTAGGGTTAATTGATATCTGGAGAGAGACTAAATCCTAATGTGCGCCAATATACACACACAATATACACACACAATATACGCCATTTTTAACATTTTAACAAAGACAAGTCAAAAATCACAGAGGTGGACATAGGTACAATAGATTTAAGGGACCATGCCCCCATTTACATCTCTATAGAGTTGGAACAGAAAAACACACTCTGGAGATTCAATACGAGTCTACTCAATGATCCTCAGTTTAAAAAATGTCAGAAGACATTGAGACTTATGTAGCGGGAACGATAATGACGAAGTGTCCTCGCCCACTATCTGGGATGCAGCCAAGGCTGTTTTGAGGGGCAAAGTGATTGCTTTCGCCTCAGCTAAAAAGAAACAAAAGCAAGAAAACCTTAAAGATTTACAGAACAAACTAAAATGTTTGGAAACTAAACACGCAGTAAATACGAACCCTCAAATGCTACAGGAAATTAAAAAGATAAGAAATGAAATGAACGACCTCGCCTCACAAGAAATTATTCAAAAAATGTTGTTCACCAAACAAAGATATTATGAAAGTGGTTCAAAATTCTCTAAATTGTTATCTTGGAAGCTTTAGAAAACAGCAGGTAGAGAGAACAATGTTTAAAATAAGAGACAGCTAGAACAATGTGATCGTAACTAAACAAAATCAAACACGATCATCGTTTGAAGCCCTTCACAAAAATGAACGTTTTGCCCAGATTTCTCTATCTGTTCCAGACTGAAGCAGCTGAGGCTGACTGAGAGGAGAGATGAGACCCACAGAAGGTTATTGGAAAAACAGGCTAACAGGGGTGGAGTGTGTCCTCAGCTTTAGAGCCCATCGACCGATTAAAACAGACCAAACAGCTTTAGACCTTCACCCTTAATGAACCCTCTGTTCAATGTACTTTAACAGTCTGGAGAAAAAAAAACAACAACTTTAAACTTCTTTGGAGAATACTTGCATTGTGTTTAGCTTGAAGTAAAAGGAAACACATTTAAAAAAGGTTTTGCTGCAGCTCTGCACCGTGAGTTTTGACATTTCTGACACACGCCTGTTCCTCAGAGATTATGACGCAACTCTAAACACGAGGCTGGAAGAGCGCGATGAAAGGGTCGAGAGTCAGCTGGGCGTCTGCACGGGGCCGGGGGCGGGTGAGGAGGGGAGAGGCACCCCGAGGCCCAGAGCTCACCAGGACGCACCAATCAGCCGCGCTCAGTGTGTATGTGTGTATGACGAGCGAAGACAAGAAACTACAACTGAAACTTTTTCCGACGCAACCCCTTTGGCAGATAAGAAATGTATTCATGCCCCCTACAGACTCGTAGTATATATGTTAAAATAAAAAATATATAAATTGCAACTAAATAATTGCACATTAGCTTAAATAGGTTAAATTACATTTAATTTCAACTTCTTTGCTATGAAGAAATGGCACAACACAGCCTCACTGCAAGTATATGAGCCTCTCTGAGTGCTCTCCTCTCCCTCTGGCTCTTCTCCTCAGCTGCGCAGACAGGGCGGGTCAGCTGCGCAGACAGGGCGGGTCTGTCCTTGTCTGCTGTGGGACAAGGCAGAATTGGCGCTTCACTGCAGTGAATGAGGCGTTTCAAGGCGATGACACACTCATTACTGTGGATCCCTTCTGGTCCCCGACCGTCTCACACACAGACTGCTTCCTGCGCGGAGCTGACTCGAACCTCTGCATTTTTGTTTCACATTTAACATGAAAGCACATGGGATGATTTTCTTCAGATATGCTTTTTTTTGCCAAAATGAAAAGTCAGAAGCAGAACAAAAAGTTAAAAGTTGGACTCGAAAATGGGAGGGAGGAAACGAGCGCGACAGATGTATGTATGTATGTGGGAAACACCCCCAAAGGTGGTAGAGAAGGACCGAGCAAAGATCCTGTGGGACTTCCAGATACAGACTGACAGAATGGTAATGGCAAACCAACCAGACATTGTGGTGGTGGATAAACAGCAGAGGAAAGCCTGTTGTGGTTGACGTGGCAACACCAAGTGATGGAAACATCAGGAAAAAGGAACAAGAGAAACTGGAGAAATGCCAAGGGCTCAGAAGAGCTGGAGAAGGCGTGGAAGGTGAAGACGAAAGGAGTGCCCGTGGTCATCGGAGCACGGGGCAGTGACCCCATATATATATATATATATATATAACACACACACACACACACACACATATATATAAAATATATATATATATATATATATATATATATATATATATATATATATATATATATATATACACACATACACACACACACACACATATATATAAAATATATATATATATATATACACACACACACACACATATATATATTATATATATAATATATATATATATATATATATATATATATATATACACACATACATATAAGATTATATATATATATGTATATATACACACACACACACACACACACACACACACACACTGAAGTGGCTGATATCAAGAAATCCTACCAACAGCACAGAGGCACTCGTCATGGCTGCACAGGAACAGGCCCTGAGCACCAGGGCAATAGAGGCCATTGCAGCATAGTTTTTGTTTTTTTTTAACAAGAAATGACTCAATGGCGCTACATGGCCCCTGATAAAACATGGCAGTTAGACGGGACACAAAGGTCGAGACGGGTTTCAGGACGGATCACTCCACCAGCCGCAGCAGAAGTGAGTTTGTGTATCCGTTCCCATCTCCTGGGCCGTGTGCGATGCGGCTGTATCCTATCTCCAATCTCCCGTGTAGCTCACAAACACCAGGCAACACACTCCAACCCCCGGCCCCCCTCATCGGGCCCTGTGTGTCTCATAATGCCATGTCATGCACATACAAGCACATGTACAGTTTGAACAGAGAGTACGAGCAGGCCACAGGGTTGCCATGGTGATGGAATTCACCTTTAATTAGCCTTAAATCATGAATGAACAAATACTTAATTCATAACGAACACATTTAATTTGTTAAAAACAGTTCAGGCTTAGTAACAAAGTATCAAAAGCACAATCATTGCTGGATGGATGGACAATCTGTCTGTTCAGCGCAGTACATTTTAGAATAGCACGATGCATTCCTAACTTTGTGCTCTCACCATTTCAGTGAAATTCACATGTGTAACAAACTTCCCAAAAGCTTCATAACGAGACAACAATCTCCAACTGACAGTGTGTATGAAAACTGTCAGAAACAGACTTTGATGTATAATTCTTACTCATCGTTGTGCAGGACGAGAAAGCACAGTTCCTCTCCAAACCTCCTTCATGTAGAAAAGTGAAGAGTGATATTTGAGTGTCAACTTATTGGTCATAAGATCTATTCATCGACAAGTCTTTGCAGCACATGGGGGATCAATGAAAGAAATTCCGTATTTAAGATTTAATTTGTAAACAGAAAATCTTCATTCTAAAAGCTGGTATTCTTTGAACATTAGCTCCAATTTATTGTCAATGGCAGAGTTAACATCAGCCTCGAAACATCACAATCTATAAAAACTAGGGCTGTTTTGGCGACTGACAACCACATGACCACACATGAGTCACAGCAGAACCTCAGTAGAAAAGAATACCTCATGTACAGGTATTTTATTGACGTATTGCAAAGAGAGACAAAATTAGCATACATGCTAACGGTCATGTAATGCACAGTTCATAAATTCAAATGTTATAGTTTGACAATGTGATTTTAGTTTTATTTCTTTAAGTAATCCCGCAAACATTAGTGAACTTTAGAAATTGGAGCTGGAAGTTAGTTTTTCACTCATATTACGTGTTTGCAAATATACACAACATTCATCTGCACTGTCTACAAACAACAAACATGTTTTTATTTTGCTGCCTCATGAAAAGGACTGGGATAGAAGTACCGCCACACTGCGCACTGCGCCGGCCCCCCAGGGCAGATTTACAGACCTGTGGACTACTTGTTATATAGTAAAGGAAATGTGGAACTACCAGTGCATTTAGATAAGCACCAGAAGCCTGAATAGTTCGGGAATATCTCATGTATCTGAGATTGGCCGTGCTAAACTTTATAGAATTTGTCAACTTTCTTAATGTGCTTCTTAAAACATATAATGTTTAATAGATTTGGTTCCAAAATAATGACCCCTAGATATTTCATCTGATAAATATTGTTCATCTTCTGACCTTCTATCAAGATTTCAGGACAATTATGAAGCTTATGGAGATTCGTAAACAAAAAAATTTATTTAAACCACACATAAAGTGAGATCGTTTTTCAACCAGACAGAACCCTTCTTTTATCTACGCGGTTAGTTTTTTAGGCAACTTCAGTGACGGTTTTACCATAAAAAATAAAGCACAGCATCATCCGCATACATTATCATTTTAGCATTACACACAGTCGGCAGTCATTCATATATAATGTAAACAGCAGGGGGCCGAGAACAGAGCCTTGCGACACTCCCATGCTACGAGAGCTTAGGGGATCTTTAGGATTTAAACATGTTCATAGCTTCACATTGCTGATTGAAGATTGAATACTTTTTGGTTTTATGTTGAAAAAATGTATAGTTTGCTAAGTAATAAGTAACTTATGGTTAACTGTATCTTTCGCAAGTCAAAAAAAAACGCCCCTACTACTCCTTTGTCCAGACTAGATTCTATGTCTTCTAATAAGTAGCAGCATGCTGTGTCAGTTGTGCATCTTTTCTGAACCCAAATTGTAAAGGATTTAGTGCTGTGGTGGAGGCTAAATCGCTCTGAAAACCACTTACTCAAAGACCTTGGAAATGGTTGGAAGGATGCTAAATGGTCGATAGTTTGAGACCAGGTGCTTGTCTCCTGACTTGAATATTGGCTTGACTACAGCTTTTTTCGAAATCGAAGGAAAAATCTCTGTACTTAAAAAAAAAAGCTGTGTCAACAAAACAGATTACCAAACACAAAGACTTTACCTAACCCAAAGCACAAAACCTACCAGTACATCAGAACCTAGCCTCTTACCGCCAGTAGGAGGGGCCGGCTCTCCTTGACCGCGCCCACGCAACCCAGGCAGCCGATTACCATGATGACGGTCCCCATGGCAATGAGCAGGTTGGCAGCCGACAGGGAAGGCAGAGATGACGAGAGCGTGGCGAAGCTGCCCTGGGTGACGGACAAACCACACGCCCACCCCGAGGATCCCGCAGCCCCCCAGCTGTGGAGAGACAGAGGGGAGAAAGCAGGGGTCAGCTGACAGAGTTCATAGGTGCAGCAAACCAGGGTCGGACGCACACGGATCACGAGCCGCATGGAGACCCGGGATTAAGGGAATCCCCCGTATGCTGTGAATAAACAGCAATGTTTTGTGAGAACTGTGAGCACGGAGGACCCCGCTTGGATTAGACTTGGCCCCGCATTGGGCAGCATTCGAACTATTTTGGAGGAATTAAAAATGTATAACGAATTGTGCGTGAAGAGAAGATTGACTTGGAGTTTACTACACAGAATTAACATCGACAAGGAAGAACGTGCTTCCTAATGGTGAGACATTAAAACATTCACATGCATGGACTCAAGCTGGACAACTCGATGTTTTAAGCCCCCAAAGACATTCTCTACACGTCTTTATGTTAGGTTTGATTTGATATCACTACACCTTATATTTACGTAGTAAAGACTATTATTCTCAAAAGTTATGGGAAACATGGGTTCAGACGTCCTGATACAAGTCTGTGAAGCCTGGGGTGTTTAGGGGCCACTTTACACTGTTGCTGGTCAATGCTGCACATAAGTCCAGACACGGTGCCACAAACTGCTCATGAATAACACTCAGAAAGTGGGCAAACAAAGTCAATTGCTCTCAAAGTTGAGCAGTATTGAATAGAATGTTCAAATGTCTTTTGTGAATGAAAGCACTTTGAGAAAGCATGTTCTTTTGTGATGGCCTAACAGGGAAAAGTTGAATATATGACATAACTACATTTTCAATCTACAGTATATTGTAACTAAAAGGGTTGAAATCGAACGTTTGCAGTTTGTTCTAGGTGCGTGAATGTTATCAAGGTCAAGGAAAGTTGGGAAATCATTATGAAAAAATCGACCTTAATTTTAAAATCTGTACAAACCCTGTATAATCTCAAACACATCAAACCAAGTCCAGGAGAAGTGCAATACATCAGCAAGTGTCCCAGAACAGAAATAGAGAAGCGTAAAAGAAAAGGCTATGATGCATATTTAGGCCTGAGCGCCCAAGCTGGCGAGAGGCCTAATAGTTCCGTAAGTCTGTGCAAAAGTCCACCTGCAAAGTGTGCACGAAGTGTGTAAAAAATCGAGCGCAAAGCGTTTGCCCACTTCCAAGCACTCACTAATGCACACTTCACTAACGCACTCACTTCATGCACGTCCTCTTAGTAAAGAGAGAATATTTAAACATAACTACTGTAAACAGACGAAGTGGTCATCATCCCCATGTAAAGCTCATTTGTGCAAAGTCACTCACTCATGCGTTCTGCACGTTCCATGCAAATACATTTGTAATGCAAAAATCGAACATTCGGATTGTATGGAGGCCCAATAACACGCAGTGTTAAAAATATCGTACTTTTACAAACCCCTCCAATAGTGGTGTTGAAGCCTTGCATCAAAAGTTATCCACACTTTGTGATATGTCAACAGTCTGTGCAGCAAAGCCGCAAAATTAGTGAACAATGTCTTTGTTAAAAAACATGAAAAACAGAACTAGTTCATTTTATACTGTAGTGGCACAAGCTTTTTCTCACACGCATTTCCTTATTATTCCCCGGGATGATTTTATAAGCACTAAGGCAGCACATAGCGGTCTCATTTTGATCCTAAGAGTTGCTTTTACAATATAGGCATTCATGACCAAAATCATAGTGTGCGTAGATACTTTAAAGCTTCTAACAATGACTCGAGGAAGTATTTTGTTTAAATCTATCTAACTAGTTCCTAGCTCTTCCAAAAACATTTCTGTTGGATTGACATCGTATTTTTTAGCCAATTTAGTAACACCCTCTAACTTTTCTCTGTCCCATCTCTCCCGCAGCAGCAAAACCTTCAGCCTCCTTCCCCCAGAATGAAAATGAAACACATTTGATGAATTACATTTGTGATTTCAAAAGAATTCATGTTCATATGTTCACCTCCATTTGGGCAGTTATCCTAGGGTCTCGCTTTTAGGCCCAGATTACTTGTGCTAAACCTCTGCAGATGGCGTGTTAATGGGAGGAAATCGGCAGAAAGATTATGCGCTGTTCCTGGAAGCTGCATATTAAAAATCAATTCTACATATTCAGCCCATGTCCTTTCCATCAGGGCTCATCAGCCAGGTTTTATTGGGCACACATATATCTGCATATCCCAGATTTGTGGTAACACTTTATATGAACTACACTTTTATTAGCCTTAATAAAAGCATAAATACACAAGAATAGTTTCTTTCCCTCTGCCGTTGGACTCATGAACACTTCTAAACACCTGCCGCTTTAACTGCAACTACATAGTAATGCCTATTTTTATTTTTATTTTATACTATAGTCATTTTAAATTGTTTCTTAATGCATGCCCTTTTGTTTGACTGAATATATGTTGTTTTATTATTACTCAGTGTTTTATGTTGCACCTTAAGGCCGAGACAAGTTCCTATGTTTTGTGAATTTTGTTCATTGACAATGGCAATAAACTCTTTCTGATTCTGACTCTGATTCTGATTCTGATTCTGATTAATTTGTAATGAGGAAATAGATTTATTCAGGTTTAGTCACTACTTCCCATTTGAGTGGTTCTAGTATGTGTTGTATTAGGTAATAAAGCTCCATGTGTTTGTCAGTGGCGGTGTAGCAGTAACAGGACTAAGCCAGGGTTTGTCCAAACTTTTGTCATAGAGGGCCGCAGACTGGTGGTCAATATGAATCATGGGTGCGCCTGCAGGGTGCGCCTGCAGGTGCGCTGCATGCAGGGTGCGCCTGCAGGGTGGCGCCTGCAGGTGCGCTGCAGGGTGCCCTGGGTGCGCTGCAGGGTGCGCCTGCAAGGGTGCGCTGCGCTGCTGGGTGCGCCTGCTGGGTGCGCCTGCTGGGTGCGCCTGCAGGGTGCGCCTGCAGGGCTACGCTCCTACGCACTGTGGTTACCTCGAATTTCCCCATTGAATCCAAATATGGAGTTAATGATTGTTAATCATTGACTGAGGTTCAGGAGGAGCACCCCGCCTCAACCTCCTACTCCTCCTCCTGTAACCACTCCTCCACTCGTTAACCACACCTCTTATTACCTATTTATACAGGCCTATTCCAGCATCTCTGGTTGTCTCTGCTCTCGTCACTATAATGTCTCTCACTCGCTCTCTTTCTGCTCAGTGCGGACCTGTAAGTCATCTCTGTCTAATACGGGCCTGAATAGTCAAATGTGGGCAGGTCGAGCTGTACACTGCTGCATAATAAATGTTTTCATTCCTGGGCACAAAATGAGAAATCTAAAACACATCATTAAAAGTAATGTAACTCACTTGTTCACGCTCCTCTGCCTGGAGGATCTCTCCTATACTATGATCCTCTGTCTCGTTCCAAAGTCTCTCTCTGCAAAACGGATGCCTGCAAATGCATTCACTGTGGTTCTCCTCCAGTTTCGACCTTTTCCGCTGGGTTTTTGGTCGTTTTTTTTCTGACAGGAGGGTTTTAGGACAGGGAATGCTTTGGGACGGTTATCCATTTGCGTCATTCCTGTGACCATTAATTAATCTCCTTCTCTAGTATTGACCAATAACTTTCTGCTGGTAAAATCAACATCTTTGCGCAGCCCTGTGTGGCAACTACTGCTGTGACTTTAGGCCTTACAAAATGAATTGAATTGAACTTACATGTGGAGGTTTTTGTCCACCACTTGGCTGTGCGTACCTTCACTAAAAATCCTGCTGGCGCCCTTTAGCCAATCCACCAGGATCCCTGAGGGACAAGACATTTTTGTCTGAGGGCCACATTTGGCCCCTGGGACATAGTTTGTCTATAGTACTAAGCAGTATAGCAGCAGAAGAAGTTGCCCTAGTGTTTGAAGCAGTAAAAGATCATATTTAAGGTAATAGTAGTACTAGTAGTAGTAGCAGTAGTAATAGTTGTAATAGTAGTATCAGCAGTGGCAAGAGGTAGTTGTGGAAAAAGTACTAATGTACAACAGACTATCAATCAATATTAAACAAATGATTTTTGAAAAGTATGAAAAGCGCTTTACAACAATAAAAACACAATAAAAACACAGGGAAAAATAACTAAATAAAACAAGCAATTAAAACAGTAAAATGCAGGTCAAATTCACATACACAGCTAAACAGAGCTGTTTTTTAGCCTAGATTTGAACATTGTCGGAGTAGAACCCGTCTCACATCTTCTGGAAGACTGTTCCAGACTGTTCCTGACTCTGGCACCAGCAGGAGGCCTGTCCATGTTTAGTGTCCTGACTTCTGGCACCAGCAGGAGGCCTGTCCCTGAGGTCCTTAGAGTCCGAGATGGTTCATATGGCACTAACATGTCCAAGATGTACTTTGGTGCTAGGCCATGGAGAGACTTGTATACAAGCAGAGCTGCTTTGAAGTCTATTCTCTGAGCCACAGGGGGCAGTGCAGAGACCTGAGCACAGGACTAATGTGATGGTACTTCCTGGTTCTTGTCAGGACCGAGCCGAGCAGCAGCGTTCTGGATGTACTGCAGCTGTTTTACAGCTCGTTTGGAGAGGCCAGTGAGCAGACCGTTACAGTAGTCCAATCTACTAGAGAGACAAACGCATGGATAAGTCTCTCCAGGTCTGGTTTAGACACTAGACTTTTGATTTTGGCAATGTTTTTTAGATGGTAAAAAGCTGTTGAAGTCTGAGTCCATTATTACTCGGAAATGTCTAACTTGTTTTGTAGATCATAGAGAAAGGTTACTGCTTCCACATTTTTGTGGACCAAAAACAAGTTTGTAAACAAATACATTCTAAATACCAGAGTAGAGCTAACTGGAGGCAAAAGTGAAGTGGAACATGATGTGATGGCAATGAAGAAACTGTTATCAACCTCAGAATATGGATAGATGAAACACTGATTTAACAGCATTTGTTTATTTAATTGGAGATTATGACAAACACTAAGCATTTTTCATGAAGGTAAACTCTTGATTTCTTAATCATCCCAGGATTGATTGGCTTGTGTTAGATTGATTCCGGTTTAGTGAAGACTCCATATAAGCAGCAACAGCAGCAGATTAGTGGGTCAATATCCAAAGAGAAGCAGGCAGAGCGCTCGTTTATAACCTCATCTACATGTTTCATTAGAGGAGCGGCACATGCACGGTGCTCTGCCCACTGTTCAAAGGAAGAATCCAATTTCCATTAGATGGGTGTGAAAAGCTGCTGCAATGGAGCACTAATTGTGTTTCTCCCAGGGGTGGGAATTTGTGTAAAGCTGGTGTTACAGTGGATGGATGGTGTTTAAGAAGAGCTGGAAGTCCACCAGGAACTACAGAGATGGAAAAAACTAGAAAACACACATCCGATTTATAACATACTCAAGATCATTTTCATTATACAACGTATTTACAGTGTTCATATTTTTAGTGTTCACGATTATTGTTTTAAGACAACAAACAACAGTTTCACTGGGGACCAGTGGCACAAACAGAGTGCACAGCTGCAACAGCGTCACGGCTACACAGCGTCACAGCTACACCATTCAGAACCGTTCAGCTAACCTGCCCCAAAGCTTTAACGAAATTCTAACTAAATTAACTGTTCCTAAACCTTAAGCGAACCTAACACTAATTGTGAAAAAATATATGTTAGAATTATGCATTTGCTAGTATAGCCACCAATGCAAAGTGGTTATAGGCAAGGCAAGTTTATTTGTAGAGCACAATTCGTACACAAGGCAATTCAAAGTGCTTCACACAACAGGAAAAACATGCATTAAAATCACAAAGACATGACAGAAAACACAATACAGGTGAAAACGTGATATTTACACGATTTTACACACATTTGACATTTGTTTGATAATTAAACCTCAATTGCTATGTTTAAAGACATGTTTTAACACATTTTCTTTTGGATTGACATATTTTCTAGCGGGATATCCAAAAATATATAATCATAATCAAATGAACTAAAAACAAAAATTGTGACAATTTAAGAAGCAAAAAACAAGTCATTTCAATTAATATACTCCCAAAACCTACATTCATAGTGCATTTTTTAATTTTTATTTTAACCTGGCTGTTTATGTCACAATCACTTCAAACATGTTAGAGGAACGGTACATTTTACACTTACTGGGTGTCAGATGACATTGGATATTTTGCACAAATTAATCTATTTATACCATCTTTTAGCTGCGATACTTTTCGCTTATTCTACATTCAAACCAACGGAGTTCCCACTGGACTGGAAAGCAAAAGAAGCCGGATCCTATAGGCCAATGATATCTAATACTGATGGGGGGTAATTAAAAGGAATATTAGGTTTTTTGCTGATATACTAGAAGTGAGTCCAGTCACTAATAGAAATTAAGGATTAAGGATTTTTTTTTTTACCTTTCAAATATTTCATGGGAAAATACAATGTTATCAATGTGGACTTTTGGCTCTCCCTTCACATGTGGGAGTATGACATCATCACAATCAAGAATCTGAAAACAACCAATAAGTTGTGTTTTCGTGACATCAACAGCATTCTAGAGCAGGTCAAACGTCTTTGCTGGAATTTGTTGTTTAACTGTCAGATTACATTTATTGAGCCGGTTTTATGGTTCATTTCTCTGTAATGCTGCAAATGTCTTTATGCACTCCCAAATGTTCTCCCAAATCAGCTGTTGTATCACTTGCTGGTCTTTGGTGGACAAAGTTTTTGTAAAATGGATGTATAAATGTTTGCATGATGGAGCTCCTGGTGTCCTCCTCATAGTCACACTCAGGGCAATGGGTTCATCACACAAGGAGCTGCCAATGGGAATGTGAAAGTTCCCTTTGGGCTGTCCTTTCTCTGGGGCAGTTTTAAACATGAACTTAAGCAGGTTTTAACTAGAAATCAGACGTGTTCGCAAAAAAGACTATTTCTGATGAGATTATTAGTTTTGCCTGCCTTTCTATAAATAAAAGTGTAAAATACACGTAAACCTTGTTTGTCTGTAATTGCCCTTCCAGAAATGGACGTTGTAAACTAGGTCTTGGCTACAAATGTTGTTGTGTGGTACATGTCTAATGTACATACTTGTCCCTATCAGAGAAACACATTAATACAGAATAATAAATATACTGGGCCTACATGGCCAAAGGAAAAAAGAAAAACATCACAAAGTTCAATGTTATCTCTGTCAGCCCAAATAAACTAAAGTTAGATTGTATTTACACAAACGGTTCAAAAAATGGCGCCAAAGATGTTATTGTTGCCAGTTGAAAGGATTTCAAGCCAATTCTTAACAAATAATGATAAATTAGATCATTTGTAGCTTGTGATTTGAGATTGTTCTTTCAAAATGGATTTCCTGTTGCGTTATTGGGGCCGTTCTCTACATCTGAAATGATCTCAAATGGTTCTCTAAATCTGCTCTGACGATGGGCCACATAAATGCTATGGCAACAGTCCTAATTTCTCATCATTCTGAAACCCACGGCTTGATATACAAAGGACTCAAACAACACTCCAGCACTGCCATTTGTTAGATTTTCTTCCAATTCAAATATACTAAATAAACTATACTGACAGTCTCGTCCTGTTGTATTGTGGAAAGTTTGCAGGACAATGGTTTAGAAAGAAGAACAGAAGAACTATTGGCATCTGAATAGTGACTCTGCATTGGCTGGCTTTAAACAGCTGAGAACATTAAGCACTGTTACAAATTAATTTTCTACAACTCCAGTCTGCGTACACAGCGGGATGTGTACAACTGCAAAGTGTATTTTTTGTGTTCAAAACAAATGCGATGTTAGCTCCAGTAGGCAAGAAACATGATAATGAAATTGCCACTAAATGGATTAAAATGAATGTATTTTACCGTTTTATAGCAACAAAAAGTGCTGTTCTATCCAAAAGTCAAAAACAAATTAAAACAAAACTTGAAAACATCAGTCCGAAGTGACATCACAAACTGATTGCTACTGCCATCTTGAGGACAAAAGCTGCATGCCCACTGTGGGCCACTTCAAAACAAAGGATTCCTCTTCTGTAACATCCCCGTTTGTCCAGAAATGTGTTCCTGTGGTCAGGAGGGACCAGTGGACAGAATTCACTCCAGATGGAGGATTAGCTGTTTGTTTCAGGTCGTAAGCAGCTGGCTAATGCTAGTTTACACATCGCATAGCTATGCTAATAAACGTTAGCCTACTTGCAGACGGTTTTAACAACAGTCCGGGTGTATCAGTTGGAACAATTCCATCTTTATTGCGAATTCACACTGGGAAGACCCAATATTTCTACGAGGAAACAGACAAATAATGAGCCAGGACACTTATGTCAGGAACATGTCAAAGAAAAACAAGAAGAAAAACGGCACAAGGAACCAGGGCCAAAGGAACTACTAATGGAAGTGTGTTTTACTTCGATAAATGTATATGCTCCACCAGGAAGTGACCACACTTTCTACACTGAAGGTGTAGATCTGATTGCAAACCACTCTGAGGGGAACCTTTTCTGTGGCAGAGACTGGGATGCAGCAAAAGGCAGATTTGAGGGGCAGCGATGTATAATAGCGATGGCCCCGGCCAAAAAGAAAAAAAGAACAAATAGAACAAACCAAAGCTGTTGGAAGCTAAACATGTCTAAAACAAGGATCCCCAAAAGCTACAGGAAATTAAAAAGACAAGGGATTAATGAGGGATTCACCAAACAAAGATGCTATGAAAGCGCTTCCAAATTCTCAAAGTTTGGAGCTTGGAGGCTTGGAGGGCAACAATAGAACTGACCTGAGATTCAAGGTCTGGATTACAAAAGGTATGAAAGTTTTTTCACCACATGAAAAAGCTTTGAAATGTTGAAAGAATCCTTTGGCTTGGAAAAACAGGAACTTTCAGTTTTTTTACAATAAGGAGTTATTAATAACCAAGAAATTAAACTAATCTGGACAACTACTCTAATATTAATTCTAAGTATATTCAAAACAAATGGGAACAAGAAAGTAATCTTGTTTTGACGGACAAAGAATGGGAAAATGTGAGTACATCTCAGTGGAGGACCACAGGGACAGGGAAATGCTGAAATGTTGGAGAAACTGTGGCACCAGGAGGCAAACCACTATCATGTGTTTTGGGACTGTCCAGTTTCTCAAAAATATTGGACTGAAGTTCACAGTGCACTGCAGACTGTTTTTGACATTGCCATCCCTCTGAACTTTAGAACTCTGTATTTGGGCCTCAGAACTCCTGCCATGGACACAAATAAACGGATCTGGAATGTCCCCTGGAATGTACTCTTGGCAGCAGGAAAAAAGACCATCACAATGAAATGACACAAAAATTGTCAACGATCAAGGACTGAGATAGGAACAGACATCAGACAAATGGAAAAAGTAACATTCTGGCTCAATTTAGAAATGGACAAAATTTGACCGACTTAATAATTATTATAAATTATAGATGATTTTAATTCATCTTTTTTTATTATTGTGTTTCTTTTGTTGGTAGATCTATTTGGTCTATTTCTAATATTATTTTGTATTTGTAATTGTCGCTCTCTGGTCCCTTTCTATGTCTGTTATGTGTTTTATGTTTTTAAACTTTTAAAAATGTAATGTATAGATCCTGGCCCCAGAGGGGAGGAGCCTATTGTACCACCTGGGTGTCCAAATGTGTAATGCAAAGTAAGAAACATTGAGCATTTGGAGCCCAAGGAAGGCTGAGCGGCCATTTGCCTCAGCCATTCAAAGAGCAGCACCTCTTTAGTTATGAACAATGTGAATAAATGATCAAGCAAGATGCGTCTCATTTGTAAGTGACATATTTATGCTAAGCTCAACCCAAAAGCTGTAAGCCAGTGTGGACATGAATGGAATGCAGAATATGGATTTGTCATCATTCAGTGATAGAACAAGTGAAGCTATGAGTGCCTTTGAGAGTCAGAGACAACGCAAAAGCACCATGAATACCACATACCTCATGAACAAAAAGATGCGATTTAGGAAGCCTATAGTGTTTCCAGACCTTCAGCTGCTTGAGCCCAGGGGTTGAACATGTGACCAGCTCGCTACAGGTCAACAAACTTCTTTATCTTGTCTACATTAACTCCCTGTGACGTAGTGGCCCAGAGCCAGTTCAGCTTATCTCATCTTTTGCACAGTTTTACATAACTACAGCAGATAATGTCGGAGTGAGTGTGTTCCCTCTAAACTGCAGCTTTTTCTTATCAGCGTACTTAATTTAATTTCCCAATCTCGCCGTCACACACGATAATGTGCTGATATCTTTGAACTGTCTCAGATGTGCGTGAGCCGCAGCGCTAATGTCGCCCTAGCAGGAGTTTACACACTAGAAAAAAGTGAAAAGTGATCGAATTAAGGTGCATTTATCTTGATTTGAGTATTTTTCGACTTCTGTATATGCCCTTCCCACCACCCGGGGCGGGAGCTCCTGATAAAGGGAGAATTCCGTTTCACTTGAAACTAGTACACAGAGGAGGATATAAATCCTGAGTTCCCAGACTCAGTTCCCAGATTGAGAATGACTCTTAGGGTTGGAGTGGAAACATTTTGTGCTTCCAGATCCTTCCTCTGTGTCCGTCATTCCGTCTGCTTTGCTCAGCTTAATTGGCAGTTACTGTGGCAGTTTTGCTGATGTTTGTTTTATAGTTACTGTATATAGTAGTGTGTAGCAGTTGTCATGTATTGTGGCGTGTGTTTCCACGCCCAGTTTTACACAGCACCACTGAGCACCAGCTGTAATGGAAGTGCCATCAGGGGCAGCAGAGCGGGGCCACGAGCTCAGAGCCGAGTAGGGACTAATGGAAAAGGAGCATATCTTACTTCCACCAATGCCTACATTTATTAAGTACAACTATTACTACCCACAGTACTTTTTCCTGTTCTACTACTCCCAACAATACGTACTAGTACAAGCACCACAATACTTCTACCTCCAACACTAGTCAGATCCTTTGTGCTTCTTTAGTCCGATGTGACACAGAGACATTTGGGTCTTCAGTCTACAAACACCAAACGTGAAATTACACATACTTACCTCACAGATAACGAGCTAACTACAGTTCAGTACAGATTTGACATTGGAAGGAAAAGACTCATGGTTGGCATTAGTTGTATTGTTATTGGCCTTTAAACATGCTCTTCTTGTTGTGACATGCTACAGTAAGTGCAAAAAAAGAACAAAAACACGAATTTGACAGCAGAAACGCTCCGACTGGCGATTTATGCACAGGAGACCTCTGGGAAAGGGTTTTTGTGAGGCTCAGAGGGAAAAGACCTCCTGGACAGGATTAATGTGTGAAAGAAGTGAAATACAACTCCAGGTAATAATAATATAAAATGGTTAAAAGCTCAGAAAAGTCAATGTTGCATAGTTGTCCTTTAAGAGTCCTGTCCTGTTTCGTACTGTAGCTCAGGAGCTCATTTGCAATCTGCAGTGCCTGATTTACACAGTCAATAATACAGGGAATCCACTCTCTGACCCAAGTACAACCGCACACACGCACACACTCACAGACAACCACACACATCCACACACACACACATCCACACACACAACTACACACCCACCAACAAACCACACACACTTTTATCGCTGACTCTGAAGTGAAAATAGTGAAAGAGTGCAGATTTCTTGTCTGACCCTGTCTAATGACTTGTGCTGGAACAAAAACACAAGTAACATTGTGAAGAAGGCTCGTCAGCATCTTTTCTTTTGCGTAAACTCAGAGAATTCAACAAACAACTCTAACATTCTGCTGAACTTTTATCGCTGCACCATCCAAAGTCTTCTCGTTGGCTGTATCACTGTGTGGTTTGGTAAGATGACATCCAAAGAGAGGAAAGCTTTAAACAATGTGGTCCACTCAGCTAAAAACACTGTAAACCGTGAGCTGCCTGTTCTTGAGGCTCTTTACAAGTGTAGACTTTTAAACGCGGGCCCTTCGAATCCTTCAGGACTCTGAGCACCCTGTGGCAGAGCCATGTTTGAACTTCTCTCCTTCAGGAAGAAGATATCGTTCGTTCTAAATCAAATGTAAAACCTCTCGTCGTGCTAAAAGCTTTTTCCCATGAGCCTTCAGAAGCTTGAGCATTGCACTTTAAAACTCTTAGGTTCTAGCACTTTACTTTACTTGATTTTATTATTAGTCTTAAATAATCATTATATTAACTTTACATCTTACTTTGATCTTCTTGGCTTGCTTACTTTCATTCAACAAGTATTTGCACTTTCTTTGCACTATTAAAACAGTCCATAAAATAAATGTCACGATACATCACAAACTCTATTTGAACTGTGAAGAAGTCATAATTATTCATGTCTGTGTACAGTTACATATTTACATATTACACACACATTCCCTTAGCATGTGGTGTTGCATGTAATAAGACAGTTAATGAGGCTTGTTAGACTTATTATAAGGGGAGAAAGTTTGATTGTTCCAAAGCCACTTTTTAAGTTCCACAGAGAATGTTGAATAGATTGATTGATTGATTGCCAATCTTTGCAAACGCTCCAAATAACAATAAAAAATAAGAAAAAGTGTAAGAAACTCCGATTTTTTGACCACACCTTTTGACCACCTGAAGGTGTATCAGCTTCAAACTGATAACATTTCCTTGCCCATGAAGTGAATTGTTTTTCGCTGAAAACTGTAGGAGGAGATGCCAAAAGTACGACGAGGTGCACATTTGTCAGCGCTGTGTTTGATCCAACATGGCCGACTTCCTGTATGATTTAGGGCGGGGGTCATAATATCATTTTTTTTAATATGTCCTCAAATGAACTATTTTTTGAGCGTCATATTTTTTACTGCGACTTTTTTTGGCTTCGGGCTCCCATTGGCCCCATGTTAATCGATGTTTGAGGTGGCGCTACTGAGCCGTCTTTCTATATTTTTTTACGGTGTCTTCACTCAAAATTAGAACTCACAGTTTTAATTTTCGATACCACTCACATGCATATTGGTCCTTGTTTACTACTTGATTTTTGCATTTTTCCGGCCCCCGGATCCTTTTTTTTAAGTCCCTCGCCGGGACGATTCTCGTCCTTCGGCTCGGGCCTAATAATGCATGGTGTTTGTCCTTTAATCCTGCTTCAGTCTGGTAAATGTTATGGACAGCTTTGCCATCGACAGCTGCTCTCTCCTCAGGTTCATGGCTGCTCCTGCAGCTTTACATCACAGCAGACAAATATGTGTCTCCAATGGAATGTCTAATTGAAATGAAAGCTGCTTTCATTAGAAAAGCCTATCATGGCCTTTAACACAGCTGGATGTTGTTCCAATTAAGTCCCTCACCCGCAGCTTTTAGACAAATCCATCCGTTTGAGCTAACACAGATGGGCCCCACCCTGGAGTTTAAGTGTAATACATTGGGAGACATTTGCCCCTTTGCTTGACAAAGATGGTCAGTATAAATAGTTTAGTTTTGGTTGGTTTAGTTATTGTCTGTAAGTGCAAAATAAAAAAAATGCCAAAAGTTCAAATCCAGCAACAATGTGGCGTGTACACAGCAGGAACGTTCATATGAGCGCTCACTTGAGTACGGTCACTGTGAGTACGGTCCACTGTGAGTACGGTCACTGTGAGTACGGTCACTGTGAGTACGGTCACTGTGAGTGTACTGTAGTGGTCACTGTGAGTACGGTCACTGTGAGTGTAGCACAGTAAGTCACCCACTCTTTCTCTCTGGAACTGTGCCAAAAAAAGAGACACAAAAACAAACAACTTCAAAGGGGCAGATCAGAATCAGAATCAGAAATGGGTTTATTGCCATTGTCAATGAACAAAATTCACAAACATTGGAACTTATCTCGGCGTTAAGGTGCAACATAAAACACTGAGCAATAATAAAACAACATATATTCAATCTAAAGGGCATGCATTAAGAAACAATTTAAAATTACTATAGTATAAAATAATAATAAAAATAGGCATCACTATGTACACAAGATTACAGTTACATTTACAGTTATAGTGCAGAAAGTGATTGATTAAATTGTAGTTAAAGTGACAGGTTTTAGAAGTGTTCATGAGTCCAACAGCAGAGGGAAAGAAACTATTCTTGTGGCGGGAGGTTCTGGTCCGGATGGACCGTAGCCTCCTGCCTGAGGGGAGTGGTTCAGAATAGACCATGTCCAGGGTGAGAAGGGTCAGCTGTGATCCGACCTGCTCGTCCCAGAGCCCTGGAGACGTACAGGTCCTGCAGAGATGGAAGTCTGCAGCCGATCACCTTCTCAGCAGAGGGCGCTGTAGTCTCTGTTGTGTCCCTGGCTGTGGCTCCAGCAGCACTGTGGCTGATGGAGGAGTGAGGATGGACTCAATGATGGCCGTGTAGAACTGCACCATCATCTGCACTGCAGCTTGGCTTTCCTCAGCTGCCGCAGGAAGTACATCCTCTGCTGGGCCTTCTTTGAGGGAGCTGATGGAGGGCTCCCACTTGAGGTCCTGGGTGATGGTGGTGCCGAGGAGGCGGAAGGAGTCCACGGTGGTGATGGGTGGAGTCTGTCATGATGAGGGGGGGCTGGGGGGCTGTGACTTTCCTGAAGTCCAAGATCATCTCCACTGTCTTCTGGGCAGTGAAGTCCAGGTTGTTACCGCTGCACCAGGACACCAGCCGGTCCAACTCCCTCCTGTAGACACTCATCCCCGTCCGAGATGAGCCCGATGAGTGGACATGGGTGGTGTCGTCGTGGCTGGAGGTGGAGTACCTGTGGAGTACCTGTGCTGATAGTCCGAGTGTCTGAGACATTCTTCCCCAGCCGCATGCACTGCCTCCGATCCGTCAGGAAGTCAGTGCTCCTCCTGCAGGTGGAGTCAGGCACGTTGAGCTGGGAGAGCTTGTCCTGGAGCAGAGCAGGGGTGTTGAATGCAGAGCTGAAGTCCACAAACAGGATCTTGTTTCCTTTTTTTTTTCTTCATCACACTGAACTTGAAACGACATTTCATGCCTTCATCTGCTCACAAATAGACTGTTGCAGTGCACTTTCTGTGTCTCCCAGTCTGCCCTCAGCCACCTCCGACTAATGCAGAACACACAGAGGCAGCACATCACCCCAGTTCTTTTCGCACTCCATTGGAGTTTTGTTTTAGAATTGATTATCTGAACCTTCTGTCTTCCCGCTAAAATGTTAATGCACGCAATGATTCTATCACACATCACATACTGCCTGCCACCTGGTCACTGGCTAATGCCACACACTGAAACCTCTGCAGTCAATTCACAAACAAACTGTCAAAATCCTGGACAATAAACCAAACCGCACTCACTATAAACACAGTATACTCAGCTTGGAGAACATGATCAACCACTCAAATCTCTGTCTATTGTACAAAGTCATTCATGGTCTGTCATCTTCACCACTCAGTCAGTACAGAGAACAAAGGACAGGAGAACCAGGAGTCAGCAAAACCAGAGGAGCGGCAGAACCAGAGGAGCAGGAGAACAGAGGAGCAGCAAAACCAGAGGACAATAATAGCAGGAGAACCAGAGGAGCAGCAGAACCAGAGGAGCAAACCGGAGCAGAACCAGAGGAGCGGAGAACCAGAGAACACAGAACAGAGGACAGGAGAACCAGAGAACCAGAACCACCAGCCACAGCAGAACCAGAAGAGCGGCAGAACCAGAGGAGCAGCAGAACAGAGGAGCAGAGGAGCAGGAGAACCAGAGGAGCAGCAGAACCAGAGGAGCAGGAGAACCAAAGGAGCAGGAGAACCAGAGGAGCAGAGGAGCAGAACCAGAGGAGCGGCAGAACCAGAGGAGCAGGAGAACCAGAGGAGCAGCAAAACCAGAGGAGCAGGAGAACCAAATTAGCAGGAGAACCAGAGGAAAGCAGAACTAGGGAGCCGTGACAGAGGAGTGGGAACAGAGAAGGAGAGACAGAAGAGCGTCAGAAACCAAGAGGAGCAGGCAGAACAGAGGAGAGGAAACAGAGGAAGCACAGAACAAGGATCGCAGGAGACAAGGTAGCAAGGAGAAAGAGGGCGGGCGAACCAGAGGGCGAACAGAATCAGAGAGCAGAACAGAATACACAGAGAAGCCAGGAGAACCAAATTAGCAGGAGAACCAGGAGAGCGGAACAGAGTGAGCGCCAGAACAGAGAGCCATGAGAACAGTAAGGAACAACGAACCAGAGGAGCGAGGAGAACCAGAGAGCGCAGAAGACAAGAAGGAACGCAGAACTAGGAGGCAGCTCGTAGATCTAGAACAGCAGGCAGTGGCAGAACCAGAGGAGCGTAGAAACAGAGGAGCAGGAGAACCAGAGGACAGCAGAACTAGAGGAGCGTAGAACCAGAGGAGCAGGAGACGAGGAAGGCAGAGAGAGAACCAGAGGAGCGCAGAACAGAGGAGCGAGCAGGAGACCAGTAGGAGGCAGAACCAGAGGAGCAGGGAGCAGCAGAACAGAGGAGCGCAGAACGAGGAGCGGAGAACCAGAGAGCAGGCGAACCAGAGGAGCCGAACAGAGAGCGGAGAACCAGAGAGCAGGAGAACCAGAGGAGCAGACAGAGGACCAGAACGCGAGGCCAGACCAGAGGAGCGGGAACAGAGGAGGCAGGAGAACAGAGGAGTGGCAAAACCAGAGGAGCAGCAGAACCAGAGGAGCAGCGAGAGGTCCTGCATGATCCCTTCAGGAAAAGTACCTTCAGTCAAACTGCTGCCTCTGATTGAACTCTTCACACACAACTCTCAGAAATGCACATTCGTATCACACCTTCAAATTTCTGTTAAAACAACGGTATCAGGTACAAACCAGATCTTTCAACACTAACGACACCTGCTCCCTCTGCTGCCCCCTGCAGGCCACCTGCCATGTCCTGATGTGTGTCTGTGTCATGGATCTATTCTAATAACTGTGTGTGTTTGTGTTCCGTTGGGTGTGTATCTGCTTGTGTGTGTGTCTTTTGTCTGTCCCTGGATGATTGATGTGTCTGTGTCTTATAATGTAAAGAGTGTATGCATTGTCCCTGAAATTAATAAATAGAAATGAATAAAAAGCAGGGCTTTAAGGTGGACAAAGCAGCCCCCCAGAGCCCCTCGAACACTGGGGTGAGCCTGTTCTGTGGCTGGCCCCAGACTCTGAAACAAGCTGCCCTCGGACATGCGCACCATCACAGACTTTAGCCTTTCAAAACCCAGACTCAAAACCCAGACTCAAAACATATTTATTCAGACTGAAATACTTTTAACACTCAGTAATGTAGTGACACTTCATTTTTGTACAGTTTGTTTTATTGTTTGAAATGGTTTCATGCAATTGTATTGCCTTGGTATTTCTTGGACACCTTGATTGTTGTAAAGAGATCTATAATCAAAGCTTGATTGATTGATTGATTTATAAATGGGTCTCCTATGAGTCCAATATTAATTGCAGCTTCTCATTAGCTACTCTCCAGAGCTCTGCATTTCTATTGTAAGTACAACAATAGGGCTTTGGCATGTGGACCTGGAGCGATAGGAGGACACAAGGCCAGGTCTAAAACTAGACCAAAAGAAAGCACACAGCAGCCGACACCAGCAGATGAGAGACTGCAGCTACTTCAGAGAAATTCAAACTTTTATTACACCTGATTTCCTCTCTTAGAATGACTGTAATGTTTGAAAATACTTGGGATGTTTTAAGAGTTGTCTTAATCACAGGAGCATTGTTGGTTTTACAGTCTGAGAGAGGCTGTGCTTAGCACCAGATAACTTATTTCACTGACACTGAAGTGAAATTGAGTGTTAAACATTCCCTAAAACCTTCAACAACATTTACCCAAGCCCCCATTGACTTTGGGCTCGGCCTCAAACGAGAAAACATTTGATAGAGACCTCACATTTGGTGATTTTGATAGCGTTGTCAGTAGGCATCCCTTTGAGTGCAAGTGCTCGTATTGATAACACAACTACAACTTTGAGCTGTCTAATGATGAGAGAAAACATTACATTGTTAAAAGCTCATCACAAAAGTTGTCTCCTTTCAAATCCTAGAATAGTCCCCAAAACACCTTTTAAACATGTATCGTTTAAAGGATCTGTTACACAGCTGTTTGTTCTGTGAAGAAACACTTTTTATGATAAATACTTCATCTCTGTGTTCCAAAACCCAAACATCCCAAATGCACCATAATGGTGACATCATTTGCGTATTATTTTCTCCACAAACAAGAACAATGCACTTGTAAAGACTGAGCAGAGGAAACCACTTTGGGCCCTCGCCATCTCTCCTCTGGCACCGCTGAAGTCAAATGAACGGCTCAATACCTCAGCCTTCATGACACATTGATCCGGATTTGCAGCCGGTGGTTGTCCTTTTATGCTCCTGTCAGTGTGAGCGGCATTTGAAAAACATGGATTTACATAGCAACCATTATCCCATTTTATACTCTTTTCAATTTGGGAGCTGGCACCCACGCCGAGCGCAGAGGTGTAAGTGAACTTTCCAAATGAGTAAGTCTACATTTAGAATGCTTTGAAGGCGCTGGAATTGTTCTGCAGATTTACGTAATCTTGTCAGCGTAAACAAACACGCCATGAAGAACGGAGAGGCAAAGAGCTGAGGGAGTTTCCACAGCCTTTGTGCGAGCGTGGGGCTCTTCACAAGTGTTAGTCGTAGTATTTAAAGGTGCACTGTGTAACTTTTCTGTTGTGCGGTCCGCCACCTGCCTGTCTCCAGAGTGATGTTATTGCTTTACCTGGAAAGTTCCACAGTATGGCGCTCTTGCATTTATACAAATGTTTTATTGCTAAACATACCTTGCTACTGTGAGCGGGGTCGCCGTTCCACAGATCTGGCCTGTTATTTAGCCTAATGGTGTCACCTGCTTCTCTCCATGAGATGGGTTTAATTAAATTCATTCCTTCATTTGATTGGGACAGTGCATGTTAATGGTCAGACATGATACTCATTGGATTGTAGCCGAAGGTTGTTTTCCATTCGCTGTTCCGAGGGGCGGGGTCACAAAAGGGCCAACCACAAGACAAATAGATTTCACAGTGCACTCATATCAGTGCACTCATAGTTCTCTGACAGCCTCTTCCTCACAGCCCGGTCAGCCTTTGACTGGCTTTTGACCGTGGTTTGAGGAGATTGTTATAAACAGAAGGTAAGTTGCATCTTTTCAAAGAGTGAATGGAGGAAGTAGTACCTTCCAAACCCTTTGACACATCACTAGCATTCACTTGCACAAATGTTTTGGCCCTAGCACAGCTTTAGAACCGCTTTTTCAGAAAAGTGAAGCAGAGAGGACCACCCTTACACAGCCAACCAGCTCTGATCCCCAAAGGTCATATCGTCACTCACACAACGCTTTCTTTCTTTCTTTCATCAGTTTTGATGAAAAACACACTGGTCAAAAATCCCATCTAGTCCAAAGTGTGTCAAATTTGTCCATATTCAACTGAAGTCCACATTTTTCTCACAAGTTTGCATAACTAAATAGTTTGATCAGATCTAGACTGGCTGCAGATTCTTGACAGAAAGTACAATACACTCTAACCCTCTATTGGGGGAAGAGGAAACAAGAGGGCTAATGCTAACACGCTTTAATCCATCACAGTGTACTTAACTGTCAACTTAATCTATTATTATCATCTTTTTCTTTTATATTAAGAACATGCCCACAAATAACACCTCGACTACAAAGTTCTCCATTCTTCTCCAAGCCGGAATTTTGTCCCACATTTGGCATGTTTTTAAGCCTGATACTCGGCACCAAACTGTGTTTTTCACTTCACTGCTTTTGACTTTCCCTCAAGAATGCAATAGGCAGGGACCCGAGTGACAGAGTGATTACAGATTCACCCATTAACTAGAGGGTCAACAGTTCTGCTCGTTTTTATATTTGTACCATTGGTTAGAATTGTAAGGTCAGGTGTGTTGACCGGGTTCATAGCTCTGTAACTGGAGGGGCTATCTGCATGAAACAAAAACTGGCACAAATAAGACAGCGGGAAACTTCTTTTCCGCACAATAGCCTCAGAAAGTAGTTCCATCATTAAATGCCACAGATGCAATTGTTGTCAGATGAAAGGACTTTAAGAAATAAGATTAATACGACACGTTTGTAGAGCCAAACCCAAACAAAAGATGATAAGGTTTTTGTGTTTGTGTTTTTATTTTTTCTCTGAAGCGGTAGTTGACCTGAGCGGGCTGTTTGCTGTTCTGCTTTTCTTCTGGGTGTGATGTCCCCTTCACAGCAGGGCTCCAGTACAGACGTTCTGCAGAGGGAGTGGATACTTTTATTCCATCCGACCTCATGGGGAGAGGCTCAGAGGTAAAACTCTACACAAGCCAGCAAAGAAAAGAGACCTGCAGCTCAAAATGTGGCTAATATTTAGTGCTCGATGGAATGTCATATATGTTATATATCTCTTTAAATGTACTATATACAGTATACAAGCTTTAATAGTGATGAAGCATTTCCAAAAGCCTCACAAAAGTATGAAGCATTATAATAAGAGTGTAACATCAAGGGTTATTTTGCATTATAGTTCATGCTGAAACCTTTAATTGAGCAAAGGCCTATATGTTTATTATTTTGTTTATTGATGTTTCTTTTACTTCTAATTTTACGAGCTATCTAACAGAGAAAAATCAATGCTGAGTAGCAAGTCTTTAATATATCCTGCAGTCTGAAAACTACCGTAAGATGCCACTTTGTTGTAGACAGAGTATAAGTTTCTCGCGAGCGTAGAGCAGGTGCAGTAGGGGTGAACTAACGGTCACAGGCAGACAGGCGGGGTCAGTGAGTTCATGCAACTGCGGTGGTGAGCTCACTCATAGAGGTGGAGATTAACAAATGGGAAATGCAGAATAATGATGATGGTACAAGTGGGGTGAGCAACGGGTGCCCATATCATAGGACAAGTTATTTTCCGAGGGGGAGTGTCGAGGTCAATATTCATGGATCAAGAAAGAACGGCGTGCAACAGTCGGAGGACGGCTTTTTTCTGCAGAAAATTGCCCGCGTTTGGTTTGGTGTTTTGTCATCCGCTCACCAATAAAGACTCTATGTTGCATTGAAACTTCTCAAGTCTGGAGTTCGGTTATTCTTCATGAAGAGTTCGATTCAACAATAGAACAGTCATCAGAAAGACGCAGCAAAAATTATAATGAATCCAGGTATTTCAAGAATAATATACTCTAATACACAAAAATGAAACAGTCATTTATATCTAATGGTGAGGAAAGGCCATTTGACAAAAGTGTAGTGTGTAGTGTTACTCATATTTCAACATATACATATTTATAAAAAGGTATCAGAAAAGCATTTATTAACTTGTTTAGGTAAAAAAGTGTTAAAAATGTTAGAAGTGATGATTTGCATTACAAAAACAGCAGGTGTTTCCCCTGACTTTCAAATGTTTGAGCAAATAAACATAAATAAGTATTTCATGTTAAAACATGTTTTTTTCTGATTATTATTGCTGTGTAAATGACTGGTAATTGTGGATAATTATTATTGATATGTGAGCTGTCATTTCATAACTGCTACTATTTAAATATCATTATTATAACGTTAGTTATACATGCAGTTTTGTTATTTAGGAAGTTTGTGGCAAACGGGTTCTGTGCCCTCCATACTAGTCGGGCCCATGAAGTAGCCCTCAGACTCAAAAAGGTTGGTGACCCCTGGTGTAGTGTGTAGTGTTGCTTGACTTTGCCTTTAAAAGATAACTAAGGATGCGTTCACATTAAAATTGGGACTGAACCAGGATTAAACCATAAACGACCTGGAGTAGATCAGGACTAAACAAGGACTAGAAGAGGACCAAACCGAGTCCACATCAAGACTCAAAGGGGCTCAATTTAGGACCAAGCGCTGCAGCTTCCCAGAGTTCACGCCTCACTGTGATTGGTCAAATTCATCTGTCACTCACACAGCTTTATACAGGAAAGCACTGAATTGTCATAGAACCATAAGGGCAGATCAACACTGGGTCAGGAAACAACTGTTGTTAGTTAGCCTACTACAAAGTACAAGACCCAATCATGTTTCATCTTTTTACAAGGTCGATATTTAGCCTGTGCCACCTGCGACTTGATAAAACGCCCTGAAACACAGCTCCGACTGTTAACTCCAACTCTATGATGCTTGAGGAACCCTCACTTCACCTACGAGATGAACTGTGATGTGTCAGACAAAGAGAAGTGGATCTGAGTGAGCAACCACCACATGAAAACAATGTTCAATCCGACAATAAATCTGTTCTTTAAAAGACGTATTGCAAATTGACTTTTTTAAGCATTTCACCGACATTGTTCCCTCATCAAAAGTAAGAAAAAGCAAAGCAGGTTTTCTTACTTCAAAGTCCATAAACCATCACACTCTTTCTGAGCATTTCTTCCCTAAATCAGGTTCATTATATTTGTCTGCTTACATTAAGTTGAGGGCAGCTTTGTTTATCTCCCTCTGCTCTTCAGGAAATACATTATTTGAAGTTCTAAAACATTCTAAAACATGAGAGATACCAGAGTAAAGGTACAGGAGCCTGTTACAGGTCAACAACAACACAAATGGCCGTGCCCTTTGTTAAAGACAGTTTACATTTCTTTAGCCTACACTTTGGCATTAGCCAAAATGTTCACGAACGAGATCATTTCGGTGAATTCAGCTGGAATGCTGTGAGGTTGGAGTGGATGAGCGCAGTTGCCAGTAACGCAGCATTAGTACAAGTACAAGTACTGGAAGGGCGTTTGAACATTAACCCTGAGCCACTTTGACCAATGCATACTTTTGTTGTGTCCTTGGGCTAAACATGTCACCCATCTTACCCATGAATACATGTTTAGTGTGAGTGCATGACTGGCGGTCGGCAGGGTTTATGGTGCAGATTGGAGGCCCAGGGCAGCCGTGGCTACAGTCATTCAAGGAAAAGTAACTGATTTAATAGTTCATGACTCCCTGATTGTGTCATTTAAGTGTCTTGACAAACACCTAAACTTTGCTTCTTTTCTATTTGCGTGCTGTCATCCATGTTTGCGTTGAGTTCTGCTTTAATATTTGATGGCTCTGCAGGCTTCCTCTGGTGCATATGTTCCCATGTCTGCTCTTTGATGCAGTTTGCCGTCTGAACTTTGGATCTGTTCACAGAGGAAACAACAGCACCACGTGCCACCTGAGGATGAGGAGGAGGTCCATGACTACAGTTAAGACAAGATCAAACCAAGTAATTGACAATGGGGTTTGCACACGTCATTATTCTGATTTCATAAGGTCTGTGACACAGTGAAGAAATAGAAAAATGTGATGTAAAAGTCTTTGCTTCTCGGCCAAGTCGTCTTTGTGAATGACGACTGCTAAATAAAAAACATTAAAATAAGTATCTATTGCCTCTATGATTACTTACACGGCGGTGGTGAATTTGAGTTTGCTGGGTAGAGTAAAGTAGACAAAAGTGGTCCTTAAAGGTGCACTATGTAACCTTTTTGGTGGAGGGTCTGCAACCTGCTTGTCTCCATGGAGACATTACTGCTTTTCCCTAAACACTGCACTGGTCTATATTTTGTTATAATCTATTGTGGCCAAATATAAAAAAGAGCCATGGCAAATGTTGCAAGGCTGGTTTTCTGCCCGGAAAGAGCAGGGGAAGACAACGGACACATTCAGGCCTCACAGGGACTTCCAAAGACGTTTAATACTTAGTTCTCCTTTAATTATCAATGTACTTAAGAGAAATTCTTATTAAAAAGTTCAGTCTCTGTTAGTTTGCGTTGGCACTTGAGTAGAATCTTACAGTCAGAACCTGGCTGCTGGAACTGAAGATTGGTAAATGTAAAGCACCAACAGGACCAAAAACGCATCTCGTCCAAACAAGCCAGAATGTGACCAACCGCATGGCCAAGAGTACGTTCTGTGACAAGTTCCTGACACATACTTTCAAAGCCATGACAACAACGTTCATCAAGAATCAGCTGTGACTCCACTTGAAATTCTTCAATCTTAAAATAAAATCTCCCAGATCATGATGTTTTCCTCACGATGTTCCACTGAATCCACTGTTTTGGTCCACCATGTGGTTCATCTCCTGGATGAACTCATGACAAATCCGTGTTTCTTTAACAAAGATGTCTGCCGCTGATTACACATTTAGAAATCTCCTGCGAGACAGATCTGCGTCCTTTGAGGGCCGATGGTCTCTCCAGATTAAACACGTACTTTCTGCTGGTCAAACTGTGTGCACTGGGCTCAGACCCACATAACGACCATCTGTCTTGTGTTCTTTTTACCAAATTGGCATCACCAGCTTGTGTCCATACAGATGTAAAAGTTTAATGTGGCGAAAGTGGAAGTCAATGTAATTGGAAGCGCCAAACATTAAATAATGCACAAAATCTGGTACTTTCAAAGATTAAACCGCCACAAGAACAGTTTCTTTCCCTTTATCCGTTGGACTCTTGAACACTTAACTCCTCCCACTTTAACTCAGACCAAGTCTATTTTATTTGTAAATTCTAAATGTTATGAATGCCCTTTTTGGTATATTTTGCTACTATTATTATTCATTGTTGTATGTTGCACCTACACGCCAAAGCAAGTTCCTGTTTGTGAATCCTGTTCAGACAATGGCAATAAACCCCTTTCTGATTCTGATCAAAACAAAAAAACTCATTCATATTTGCAGGAGCAGGGGTCTCATTTAGAAAACAGTATGTGGAACGCTGAATAAAAGGGTCTGTGGAGACAAAACCCAGGCGTCACATACGTAGAAAAATATTCAAATGTAAAAAAGCCTCAGGTCAAAAGCAGTAGGTCATTTCCTCCTGACGGATCACACCTGAGTCACGCCTCCTCCACTCCTCCATTTCACCAAAAAAGGACCTTTTAGCCTGTATTGACCTCCGCTTCGCTGCTCTCCACACCGACGCCTTTGTTTTATTTCACATGAAGTCTGAGTGTGTCAGGACCAAACACCGGCGTGCGTGTGCAGGTGTATGCGTGGGTGTATGTGTGTGTGTGCCTAGGGGACACGTGATGTGCGTGTGTGCGTGTGTGCGTGTGTGCGTGTGTGCGTGTGTATGTGTAGGGGACTCGTGATGTGTCCTATTGTGTGTGTGTGTGTGCATGTGAGTGTGTGTGCGTGTGTGCGTGTGTGTGTATGTGTGTGTGTGGACAATGTGTGTGCGTGTGCGTGTGTATGTATGTGTAGGGGACCATGAAATGTGTGTTTGTGTGTATGTGTGTGTGTGTGCATGTGTGTGTGCCTAGGGACTCGTGATGTGTGTGTGTGTGTGTGTGTGCGTGTATGCGTGTGTGTGTGCGTGTGATGTGTAGGGACCCTGAAGTGTGTGTTGTGTGTGTATGTGTTGTGTGTGTGTGCTGTGCATGGTGTGGTGGGTGTGTGTGTGTGTGTGTGTATGTGCTGTGTGTGTGTGTGTGCAGTGTGTGTGTGTGTGTGTGTGGGGACTCGTGTGTGTGTGTGTGTGTGATGTGTATGGTATGTTGTGATGTGTTGTGTGCATGTGTGTGTGTGTGTGTGTGCGTATGTGTGTGTGTGCGTATGTGTGTGTGGTAGGGACTCGTGACATGCATGTGCGTGTGCTGTTGTGTGCGTGTGTGTGTGTGTGTGTGCATGTGTGCCTAGGGGACTCGTGATGTGCATGCTGTGTGTGTGTATGTGTGTTGTGTGTGTGTGTGTGTGTGCATGTGTGTGTGGTGTGGTGCCATAGGGACTCGTGTGATGTGTGTGTGTGTATGCGTGTGTGTGTGTGTGTGCATGTGTGCCAGGGTGGCGTGATGTGCGTGTGTGTGTATGTGTGTGTGTGTGTGTTTTGTGTGTGTGTGTGCCTATGTGTGTGTGTGCATGTGTGCTGTGTGTGTGTATGTGTGTGTGTATGTGCATGTGTTGTGTGTGTGTGTGTGTGTGTGTGTGTGCCTAGGGGACTCGTGATGTGCGTGTGTGTGTATGTGTGAATGCGTGTGTGTGTGTGCATGTGTGCCTAGGGGACTCGTGATGTGCATGTGTGTGTATGTGTGTGTGTGTGTGTGTGTGTGTGCGCACAGGGGACCCGTGCAGTGTGTGTGTGTGTGTGTCTCCCCAGTGCAAAGAACACAGTCCACATCATTTCATGGAAGCGTACATGTTTTGCCGCTTGTAGATTTACTCACGGGCACTGCACTCTTCCACTGTCGTATAATACTCAAGTAGAAGTAAAAATAAGCTGTCTGAAAATGACACAGAAGAAGTACCATTCCTTTCAAATGTTCCCCGAGCTTGTGAATATAATGCAGATGTAACTGATGCACCTGGTGACTACAATCACAACCGTCAATACGTTGTGTTCATTCATTCTGGGTTGAGTGGAGGAGCGACTGGCTTTGTGTGTGGGTGAATTTCAAACTTCACGAAACAAAGTTGCAAACAGAGAAATGCAAATACTCAGCAGCAGTAGCAGCAGCTCGCTGGAACATTGGCTCGTGTTCTTCACTGAGCAGCCAGCCGGAGGAAAACACTCCGGAGCAGAGTTTCTGTTGGTTTCTCTGTGGCTGGCGTCTGTACAGGAGAGGAGAGCCGGAGGTCCTGCTGCTCGCTCTCAATATGCACCTTCTGAAGTCAAGCCTTTGATTTCCACAACGACTTTCACGCCTCAGTCTAGCTCATGGTAATAACTTCTAGAGCCACAGTTGCCCTGGAGTGGACTGGTGGAAGTGTGGCTGCCAATCTGCACCAAAAGGCTTCTCTTGTATCTGCCTATTTTACTGGCTGTAGAGTCCAATTCCAACTGCTCTCCTCCAATCTCAGCCATTGTCACCAGTGGTGCACATATACCAGCGCTTCTCAAACTGTGGTATGCGAGCTCCTTCAGGTGGTACCAGTGGCGGTGCGCTGACAGGATATGGTGCTGTGACATTTATGCAAGCATAAAGCAGACAAGCAGACGTGAGGGGGTCATCAATATTTAGTTGATAACATTTGCCATTAAAAACACTGAACTTCAAATCAGCACTATGTCTGAACACGCAAAAGTGAAAAAAAAAAGAAGACATGTCTCCCACGGAACGGACCAATGCTAAACCCCCATGCTTCAAACACTGGCTGAACAAAAGGGGTACAAGAGAGAGGCTGTGTACTGCGGGGCGAGGGGGGTGGGCTTGTTAACTCACTGCTAAAGGCGGGACAAAGCTGAATCACAATGCTTAGAAAATTGCTGAATTTAGAGGCAATTCAATCCACGTTTTTGTCATTGTTTGGGCAGTCCTTAAAACTAATAAAGCAAAAGTGTTTTAGACCTGCTTCACCCGAGTTTAGCAATAGAACAGTCCTGTTTCGATCTCATGTTTTTTCGTTAGATGGTACATGTGTGAAAAAGTGATACTGTGTGGAAATTCTTGGGATTGTGTCACTATTTCTTCAGTTTGGGACGCCATTTTGAGCACTGGAAATATTGAATATATATATATATATATATATATATATATATATATATATATATATATATATATATATATATATATATATATATATATATATATATATATATATATATATATATATATATATATATATATATATATATATATATATATATATATATATTTGAACTCCCATGCGGCAACAGTGCAATTTTTATTTTATTCTTGTATCTGTCAAATCCATATCAATCATGTGTGTGAGATAAGAGAAGACAACCTTTACAACGGGGAAATGCCATTGTTGCATAGCACAGTTCAACTGTGAAGAACAGAAACCTAAATATAAGGCTAAGTGACTTCAGTGAATTGTACCAGAGGTAGTAGTAGAGGTAATAGTAATAGTAGTACTAACTTACTGTAAGTAAGTAAAGACCGTTGTCGTAGCAATAGTGCACTTCATATAAAAATATTTTAAGTTTATAATCTGGAAAGGAATTATTTGCCTGAAACCATGAATAGTTCAAATATATAACACCAGAAGAGCACTGTGTACAAGTCTCTCAATGGCCTAGCACCAAAGTACCTCAGGGACCGGCCTCCTGCTGGTGCCCAGAGTCAGGACTAAAAAGTACCTCAGGGACCGCCTCCTGCTGGTGCCCAGAGTCAGGACTAAAACACGGACCGGCCTCCTGCTGGTGCCAGAGTCAGGAATAAACATGGACCGGCCCTCCTGCTGGTGCCCAGAGTCAGGACTAAACATGGACCGGCCTCCTGCTGGTGCCAAGAGTCCGGACTAAACATGGACCGGCCTCCTGCTGGTGCCAGAGTCAGGACTAAACATGGACCGGCCTCCTGCTGGTGCCCAGAGTCAGGACTAAACATGGACCGGCCTCCTGCGGTGCCAGCAGTCAGGACTAAACATGGACCGGCCTCCTGCTGGTGCCCAGAGTCAGGACTAAACATGGACCGGCCTCCTGCTGGTGCCAGAGTCAGGACTAAACATGGACCAGGACTAAAACATGCCTCCTGCTGGTGCCAGAGTCAGGACTAAACATGGACCGGCCTCCTGCTGGTGCCCAGAGTCAGGACTAAACATGGACCGGCCTCCTGCTGGTGCCAGAGTCAGGACTAAACATGGGGAATGTGCGTTTCAGTTTTCTGCAGCTAAAATCTGGAACAGTCTTCCTGAGGATGTGAGACAGGTTCTACTCTGGCATTGTTCAAATCTAAACTTAAAAACGTTTTGTTTGGCTGTGCATATGACTGAAATGCTTTTCTTTGCACTCTTCTCTTTCATGTCTCAAACTATTTGACTTAAATGCATGCATGTACGAATTGTGCTCTAAGAATAAACTTGCCTTGCCTATTATTTTATATTTTGGACATAAATGGTCTGCCAGTGGAAAAACTCATACTGCATACTGCCTCACTCTTCATTTACTAAATTAGCACGACGTGTCAGCCCCTCTGACCTTCCTCGGGTGAGCGACGCAGAAGGGGCCTTCATACTTAAGAAGGTCAGAGGGACCAGGATGTCTCTACCTATGACATCACACATCGGAAAATGTGTGAGTGTTTTCTGAGGTTTAGCGTGAGAGGACTTACTGACCAGGATTCATCAAACAGCGTGCATGAAGCTAAATATAACACCAATAAATAAACACTGTGTGTGTGTGTGTGTGTGTGTGTGTGTGTGTGTGTGTGATGAGGGAACAATATCCTTTTTTCCTCACATCTTTGCCCCATAATATGATTCCGTGCAGTGAGCTTGATCTGTGAAACAAATTAGGGAGCCCCGTGTGGAGAGCCAGGTCAGACAAGGAGCTTGTTCATGGCAGAGGTAACAGGATTAGCCACTAATAACACGCTGTGATAATGTCCTTTCACATTTCCCTGAAGACTCTGAATTTATCCCCTGTTCCATCTCAATCCCACTGACAACATTTACGCTTTTAATCTTTTCTCTGGTGTAATCTCATCTCATCAGAGAGTTTAGTTTGAGCATGTTTAAAGAACATTTATTAAGCTTTTTAAGGCAATGCAGAGAGATCATTATTTTACATTTGACTCATTGTCAACAGCAGTATTGACCTATTCATGGCTTTCAGCTTCCTGTTTATGCAACATTTGGAGGACAGTCACCACTGCAGCGCCCCTTGTGGTCCCACTGCGAGCTTGACATTTTTGAATCATATCATCAGCGATCTCTGGAGCAATACATTTAAAAAAACGATTTTATAAACAAGTCATTTAGAAAATGATTTTAAAAAATAGCTTATCTTGGGTCCATCACTTTTAGAGCTTGTTGGTTTCATGGTTTGACTGATTGGCCTGACTGATTGGCCCAGACCCGTAACGTTTACTTTACTGGGCGGGGACATAGATGACCGCGTCATCAGCCCACACTTGACATACAGACAGAATAAAATAGGACCCAGGACGGAACCTTGTGGAATTCCCATTTTATATTCTAGGGGTGCTGATGTCGTGCCCTTGATTTTCACTCTGTATTCTTGACCCAGATGGGATGTAAACCAGCTTAATTGTAGTCTTTTTGATTTGTGCCAGAGGATGTGATAGTTCAGACGTCAGACATTACCATGGGTTACTAATCAAATCTGTCAGCTAATGAAGCACTCAAAAAAATCTATTTTGACTAAACTATCTATTGACGTTGATCTTTCAGAGCCATGGTAATGTCCCTTTGCTTCATCAGCTGACACATTTGATTAGTAACCCATGGCAACATTTAATTAGCTTTGTATTTTTCTTGCGTAATATTATTTGTCAACATTGTTTTTTATTCAAAGGATTGGCTTCAGATTTATATTGCGCATATCATTTTCAAGAAGAGGGATATGTTTTTTATGAATTCCTTTTATTGTTTCAGCAGCTGAACTTTGAAAAAGACAGAATTGGCCAATTCAACGTTTAACATTTTTGATTTGCTCGCATTTTTATGAGCTTAACTCAAAGATATAAAGCACTTCCTTTATACACAAAGATCACTTTCTTTCAGATATTGTGCGTACAGTGTATTTGTCAGGACGTCTGAACTGACGCTTTGTGTTACATTTATAAAAGCACGATCAGCCATTTGTACTACTTTGGCTTTGTGCGCACCGCAGAGTCGGCTCGACAGCTGGACAAAAACAAGGTTCAGATAGTCTTCTTATTTTCAAATAGTTTTTTTTTTTTTTCCATATCAGACAATAGGTAAGAGGGATGATGTACCTTGGCATGTTTCGATAGAAACGTTTGCCTTCGCCAGAAGCATCACACAAGGATCTATTTTTTCTAGGCGTGGTCAACCGTCAGGTGGTTGGTGGAGAAGTGGGTCCCATGTGTAGGAAAGTTGGAGTGCCTCAAATCCTGATCTGTTCTTCTTTGAGATATATTTAGCTTTATATTTGTTGGACTCTCGGTTGATGATCTGTGTATTGTCCCAGTCCATAATGTGGTTATTGCGTTTGCAGTTATTATTGCTGATTTTAAGCCGAGTTTAAGTTGTCTTCACTGTGATGGTGAAAAGACATAAAGCATTTAATAGTGCACTATGTAACTTTTCTCATAGTCTACATAGAATGTTCCACCGTATGGCATTAAACTGTCTCCATAAAGACAAAAAAATGGCGTCACAGTAGAACCTCATGTCAAGGTATTTTTCAGAGCAAAAACATCTCAGATATTATTTTAGGAAGCCTCTGATGAAGAAATAATCATCCAGTCATGCAAATAAAGTACCACCGCGGGTGGTCTCGTCCCTTTTGCTAACCTCGGGTCCGCTACCAGAGGCCTGGGGGCTTCAGGGTTCTGCGCAGTGTCTTTGCTGTTCCTGCACTGTGCTTTTCTGGACTGAGATGTCTGGAGGAGTGGCTACAGCAGATCCCAGGAAAAAACATCAGTAAGTATATACACTTATTAACACTTCTTTAATCAAATGACATTGTGAAGAAAACCATTAGGACCTATTAACTATGTGAACGTGGTCTTGAGAGAAAAAAAAAACAGTGGGCTCTGCAGTGTTAAGTTACAATATTTAAAATACAGATGTAAAGTTAACCAAAAGTATTTAAAAAAGCATAATTACGTGCTTTAAGCCGGCAGCTTTGTGCTCCCTCGGCGCTGTATGTTTACCAGCCCTGCATCCTGTTAATGAGCCAAACCAAATCAACAAACCGCTTTCTGCATTACACCCCCTCCCCGGACCAGGCTCGCAAATATATGAGGCTCTGTCGAGCAGCTGTGCTAACTCAGTCCCCCAAGCACCCCAGCGTGGACGAGATACTGAAATATACTCCCAGCTCTGGTGGGACATCTCCAAGCAATTATTCCACAATATGATTTGGAATATCCAAACATGACGCTTAATATCTTGGAAAGTATTATCCAGGAGCGTTGGGAGAACGATGCTCTCCTACAGGCAGGAGCTCCAGTGATAGTCTTTGATAAATTTGATATTGCACGGTCTCCAGGTGCGGATGGACTCACAGGTAGCATATCTTGTCTTAATCTAGCAGCAGTTGCCAGGTTGGAGAATTGGCAATCTGGAAAACAGCAGGGGATTGGAAAAGAAAAGTGACAAGTGCGAGTCTGAAATCAGTCTGCGCCGCTCCCATTGTGAAATCTGATTGAGAAGGCGTGACAGAGTGAAGGAGTGACTGAGTGATGGAGTGATGGAGTGACGGCGTGACGGCGTGACGGGGAGGCAGGAGAGCTACTGTAGAATGGGTTGGAGTCAAAGTTGAGTATCAGACTATAAGAACTTTTCACCACAGATACACAAACTCATTTAGTTGTATTTGTACAAGGTGAATTGGAGGATGTTGACCATTTTGAGTCAAATAAGAGGAAGAATTGCTATCGGCTTTAATTCTCTGGCACAGGTTGATATTTTGTTTGGGCATCACAGCATGTCAATATGTATTTACATGTGTTTAAGTTTTGTTCACAGACATTCTTTATTGTTTTTTGAATAGTTTAACAAATTGCAAATGCAGCCGTTCTCCCACATGAATGCTCCGGCCTGTGTGGAGTTTGCATGTTTCTCCCTGTGTCTGAGTGAGCTTCCTCCGGTTCCTCCCATCAACTAAAAAGTCATGCACCATTGGTCAAATCAGCTAAAGATGGTCCCACTGCCCCTAACAGCAGCACTGAAGGATGCATCAAATGCAAAGAATGATTTCCAGCATGAGCGTTAAGGGATTAATATTCATCATTTAGTGATCATACCAAACTGGAATCCAAAAGTAAAATTTTAGACTAGACTAAACATAAAAAAATATAAAATATATAAAAAACAAATCTATAATATAATAATAATAATAATAATAATAATAATATAATATAATAATAATAATAAATATATAATAAAATAATAACATATAATAATAATAATAATAATAATAATAATAATAATATGTATTTTGGTCATGTTGTGTCATTTGTGTTATGCCTCTGTAGCCATTTATTTATTTTTAATTATTTTTTATTTATTTATACCAGGTACACTCAATGAGAGGAACGCTCATTTTTATGAGTGCACTGTTGAATACAAAACACACAAAATAAACAAAACAGAATATCTAGATAGAATGGCAAAAAAAACATACAAAAAAATAACACCAATGTATAAAACACACACAATGTGGAATAAATCATAAAAAACATTCAAAAAAAAGGGCACTGGCACTGTGGATAGCCTTTTGTAAGTGCTCTGAATTGATCAAAGGTATAAGATCCTTTTATTTAAAATGTCTTGAGTTTTGTTCCATAGGCCGGGAGCAAAGTTCCGAAAGCCTTTTTCCCTAGCTCCGCATTGATTCAATGATTCTCCAAAATAAGAATGTTGTGTGATCTTAATCACCAAAGACCTGATCTGATGTTCATAAAACATGTTAAATATTCAGGTCAAATCAATAAGAGCTTCATAAACAAACATATACAGTACTGTAAACCTTTTTCTGACTCTTTTTCTGATTCTGATGATTGCCACTCTGCTTTAGAATTAGAGTATAATTCACTGTGGTGAGTTCTGTATCCTTCTGTTGTAATGAACCTTAGAGCTGGACCTTAGAGCTGGACCTAGAGCTGGACCTTAGAGCTGGACCTTAGAGCTGACCTTAGAGCTAACCTTAGAGCTGAACCTTAGAGCTGAACCTTAGAGCTGAACCTTAGAGCTGGAGCCTTAGAGCTGAACCTTAGAGCTGAGCCTTAGAGCTGAGCCTTAGAGCTGGACCTTAGAGCTGAGCCTTAGAGCTGAGCCTTAGAGCTGGACCTTAGAGCTAAACCTTAGAGCTGAACCTTAGAGCTGAACCTTAGAGCTGAACCTTAGAGCTGAGCCTTAGAGCTGAGCCTTAGAGCTGGCCTTAGAGCTGTGACCTTAGAGCTGAGCCTTAGAGCTGAGCCTGTAGAGCTGGACCTTAGAGCTGAGCCTTAGAGCTGAGCCTTAGAGCTGGACCTTAGAGCTAAACCTTAGAGCTGAACCTTAGAGCTGAACCTTGAGCTGAACCTTAGAGCTGAGCCTTAGAGCTGAGCCTTAGAGCTGGACCTTAAGAGCTGAGCCTTAGAGCTGAGCCTTAGAGCTGAATGATAAACTGAGTTCAGAGGTTCTAACATTGTTGCTGTAGAATGCATATATAAAATGTCACCATAATCTAGAACTGGAAGAAATTAAGCCTGGATGAACTGTTTTCTACAATTAAGAGGAAAATATTCTTTATTTCTAAAGAAGAATGACAAATCTGGCTTTAAGATTATTCGTCAGCTCTTGTACGTGCCCAAGTATTTATAGTAGAGTACTCGTTTAATCACACTACCATCGAGCGCAAGAGTATACACTTTTTTGTGTGTCACTCAACGTGCCTTTTGTAGAACAGCATACGATTTGTTTTACTTGAATTCATTAACCATTTTAAATTAACACAGTTTTGTTGGATGGACCGGAAAGCCACTTGAATATTTTGAATCAATTGTGCAGCAGAGGGCGCTCTAGTATATAGAATCACATCATCTGCATACAAGGGGATGCTACTGTGTTTTAAATTATCCTCAATTGAGGTTATACTGTATAGCTTGTAAATAGGAGTGGTCCAAGCATGGAACCTTGGGGAACACCTTTGTTAAAATTCCGATTGAAAGCCATCATGAGAAACAGCTCTAATTGTAAAGTAAGCTGAAAACCACTTTTTAGAATTTGAATCAAACCCAACAACATCCAGACGCTCCAAGAGAATACAGTGATCTACTGAATCGAAGGCCGTTGACAAATCAAAAACCGCAGCACATTCCTCATGATTGTCCAATGCAACAGCAATATCATGTATAACTTTGGTAGCAGCTGTGATAAAACCGGACTGGTAACTATTCAAAATGTAATATTTGGTTAAGGAAGCATATATATATATATATATATATATATATATATATATATATATATATATATATATATATATATATATTATATATATATATATATATATATATAGCCCACACCTTGCCCAGGGCCCCTGGAAGCTCACAGCGGAACATGCCTGCTCCAATTTTTTTCAACGACAACAACAGCACAGGAAGCCAGTGTTTGGTCAAATGAGCGTTGTACAATGTCAAGACAATGCACAAAGTAGCTGTAACGAGCTGAATCAAAAAGAGGAGCACTGGAGGAAATATTTGTACAAGGTTTCTTTGACTCTCATCCAAGAGTCATTCTCAATCTGTGAAACAAGTCTGAGAACGCAGGTTTTATATCCTCCTGTTTGAAAGCCCTGCCACAGGGCGGGACTCCTGATAAAGGTTGAATCTTAAACCTCCATTTAAGGAAGGATTCTCTTTTTTCCTGTTGTTTATGATGGTTTGCTGAAACCCTGGAGACGCTAATGCTAATCAGGTACCAGGGAGGAGGGAGCGAATGTCAGTGTACAATAGGGCGTAGATAGGAGAGAATGAGGGCCACGCCATGAGTTTCTCTTCTTTTATGCCCATAGCAGCCAATGATGCAGAGGTGTTCAGCCGCATGAGATGGTGCATTGTCAGGCATGAAGATGATTTTGTTTCGGAAAGCATGGTCCTTCTTTTTGTACCATGGAAGAACGTGGCCAGTCAGTAACTCCACAGACTTTACAGAGGTCATTTTCACACCTTCAGGGACCCTAAAGGGGTCGACCAGCTCTCCCCCATGATACAGGCCCAAAACATGATTCCGCCCTCTCCTTGCTGATGTCACAGCCTTGTTGGGACATGGTGGCCGTCCACCAACCATCCAACACTCCATCCATCTGGACCATCCAGGGTTGCACGGCGTTCATCGGTGAACAAGACAGTTTGAACATGAGTCTTCATGTGTTTCGGGGCCCCTGATGCTGTTTCTGCTTGTGAGCATTGGTTAAGGGGGGCCCAGTAGAAGGTTTCTGCATAAGTGCAAGCCTCTGGAGGACCCTACACCTTGATGTTCGCTCCTGAGGCACCAGCAGCTTCAAATACCTGTTTGCTGCTTTGTAATGGGACTTTAGCAGCTGCTCTCTTAATCCCATGTATTTGTCTGGCAGAAACCTTCCTCATTGTGCCTTTATCTGCTCGAATCCATGTGTGCGCTCTGAATCAGCTACACATCTCTTAATAGTATGATGACCACGCTTAAGGTTTCATACCTCGTCCAAGGCATTCAGCTATTTGATGCTCTTTGGCACGAGAGAGATCCTCCTTCTTTCCCATATTGCTTGAAAAAATGGCGGTCTGCTAAATAATGTGGAACGTCCGGGCAAACGAATTGGCACAGCTGTCTGAGATTGATTTCACTGAGACACAATACCATCCATGAGTTTCACTGGAAAACAAACAAAAATTAACTCTATGACATTAAACACAATTTGCAACGTGGTGTATGTTCCACAGTATGGCATTAAACATATCTACCATGCAATACATTCTGTATGTTGACATGACATAGATACGTTTAAAGCAGGGCGATTCAACATAAGGCCCGGGGGCCGAATCAGGCCCTCCATGTGATGGATCCGGCCCATGACCCATCTTCCAAATATTAAACATAATAATAATAATACATCTTTTTACTGGTTTAATTCTGGGTTAGCACTAGTTTAGACCTGATTTGGTCTTGGTTTAGTCCAGGCATGTTCAAACTACGGCCCGGGGGCAAAATGCGGCCCTCAGGCTTCCTGCTAAGTTGGTCCAAACAACAAAAAGTTGTACTTTTTACTGTAAATTTGAAAAAATACATGTCATACCAACTTAATATTAATGTTCAAAGTCTTATTAAAGGTGTAGAGGCCCATCAAAACTATGTCAAATGCAAAATTTAGAGTGAGTCATTTTGAGTGAGTCACTCGTTGGGTTGTCTGTGGCCCTCTGCGCCGTATAAATTTCAAAATGCGGCCCTCTGTGAAAAAAGTTTGGACACCCCTGGTTTAGTCCTTGTTTAATTCTGCTTTAGAACGGGTTTTAATTATGGATTAGTTCAGACTTGGTTAGTACTATTTTAGTCCTAGTTTACTGTTAGAAAAGCATTGTGCATGTTATTTCTCAAAAAAATCGAATCTATCGGCAGTTATTTCAATGTATTAACTCACTTTATTGAAACAGTGTCGGGGATACTTTGTGCGGCCCAAAGTGTTGTTGCAATGGTGGACCTCTGGCCCAAAGGTTTTGACCCTCCAAAAATCTGGCCCTAGGGAAAATAGCGTAGAATAGCCCTGGTTTAATGCCATACTGTGAAACATTCCGGGCAAAGGTGTAACTTTACCACAGAGACAAGCAGGTATCTTACATTTTTGAGCTTTCCTCCCTTGTGGCCATTCCTAAAGTTATAAAGTCAGATCTTATCAAAAACACACTGTTATACAATCAATAGGAATTCCCTCTTTGGACATAAACCTGGACGTGGTCGGTCCTGATTGAGTTGACTTTCCCGGTGCCAGGATGCTGTTTTATTTTTGCTGTACTTGGATGTGCCAGCGCATTACCTCTGCCCAAACTCAAACTGGCAGCACGCTCTGGCTCCTCTTTTATAATTTAGCTGTTAATAACAAAGTGTGATCAGCAGTTTTCATTTCAATCTACTAATTGCTTTTGCTTTAACAGTGTTGAATGAAAAAGGCCTCAGGTGTGTTTGTATTCATTGATTTATTAAGGATGCTTATGCCACATGCTCTTCTTGTCACAACCCGCCATGACCGAGTGGCCGAGCGGCTTACCCAAAGGCACAAGGATAGTATTTGCCTGGGCAGGAATTGAATCAACAGCAATTTGGTTGTGAATGCTTGACCTACTACACCACCCTTTTTTCAAGATTTTGCTGGGTCTCCAAGGGCAGGCGAAGAGCCACAGGAGCGGACGATCCAGGGCATAGACCCAGACCTGCACCTGCCGTACATTTCATTTGAGTCCAACAAACCTGGTGCAGTATAAATCTGCTGTGCCCAGTGCGGAAAGAGTGCCAAGAACTCTGCCCACCCTGCCCTTGAGTGCAGCTCACAAGCACAAACCGTATAGACTATAGTGATATTACAGATTACAGTGTCTCCACGGAGCAGGGGCGGAGCTGGGCCGTGCATGAGGGGCACGTTCATGCACCTATCCTTGACTGCATACAGCCAGAAAGCATTGACAGGAGGGACAATATAAAGTTCATAGAGATGATCTACAAAGCCTGAACTTGTTGTCACTTTTTTGGTAATCCAATAATCATATTTCTGCTGTTAAATGCATAAACAGCTTGAAGATTCAATATTTTCCCACAATACTTTCCCACAAACGTGTATTCAAAGCAACATATAACGTCCAGGAGTTCTAACTAAAGTTTGAGGCTTTAGTGCTGTAGTGTGGACTCTGGAGGGTCTTGTCCCCAGTCAAGTGAGAGGCTCTAGCTCACATAGGGGGCGCTCTATAGAGTGCAGGAGCCGAGCACAGAGAGGCAGCATGTACAACACACATGCAGTTTGGCTCAGCTGTTATAATAATAGATAAAGCTTTGAGGAAATGACATCTGAAAGGTCTCCAGGGGGAGGACCCCCAGCCCCCTCTCTGTCTTAAAGAGGTGCAGAGCATTTGGCTTTCAAGACAAAAAGTAGGACTAAATCAAAGTGGCCTGTGGTCGTCCCGGACCATTAAACTGATGTCGGTTAGTACCATTTCATAATGTGTGTTACAATAGTGTTCATATTTTGGAATCACACAAATGATTGGAGGCACATTCAAGATCTCATTTCTGGCTGCACTGGATTCATTTGTGGGAATAATCATTTTGATTGGCCACTGCTGGTGTGAACGTTGTGACTGAGCCCCGTGTCAGTCCTGAGCCAGAGAAAAGCTTTTTATTGAAATGGTGTCTTTGTTGGAGATTTAGACTGTTGCTGTTGGAAGACCACAAAAGAGAGAAATGTATTTTTATTTATGTTTTTATTGAGCTGTGGTAGCCCTCCTGGGACAAGAAAAAAGAAAGCAATACATCAACTAATCAGGGATTTAGGTTATGACATTACAGGATTACAGAATATCGCTGGCTATTTCATTTCTTTACACCCTTTGGTATTGTTTTGGTTTGGACTCCAAGCTCTAACAGAGCAAAAGAATCATTTTGATTCCTCCAGAACTAAAACAAATATATGTCATTAGCCGTTTAAAACCACATGAAAATATCTGAATCCTTGTCACTTGTCACTTGTCACTTCGATATCAGGGAATGAAACCTCAAATCTGTCATGAAAAAGCAACAATCATCTCACCTCACTGGTTAAAATGACTTGCATTGAATTGTATTCTTGATTGTCTCCCAAGGAACAATCATCTTTAAAGAATTATGTGCTGCATATTTCTCACAAATCAACATTTTCCAAGCATCCAAAACAAGAAACAATTTGCTGTAATCACAGGGCTCAGGGTGTGCAGCTGCAGGCAGAATGCTAAGTCAGAACACATCAGTCCAAATCAAATCAAGCATTATTCTTTGTGTTTATTAGTTTGGGACAGAGCATTTGACTGACCACACACTGTACCCATGGGGGTTCACACATACATGGACACTGGAGGCAACGCCGATAGTGTGCACTAGCTCCCCCCTGTGGCTCCTTGTGTTCCAGCGGTCTCCCATCCCTGTACTCCGCTTCAGAGAGCTGACGAGATCATGCTTGGACTTGTTGGACGATTCAGTTCTTTTCAGTTTAATGCAGCTCTGTGCTCAAACACAGACACGCCCACACACTGCTCCCATTGGTCAGCCCCTACCACGCTCTGAGTGAATGACTGGTGGATTAAACCAATCAAAGCAAAGTGTTAAGTCTGAGAGGAAGAGAGCTTAAGTGTGCTGATGTAGGCTTGATTTGGCCCTGTTTTAGTCCTGGTTTAGTCCTGGTCTTGTCCATCTTGTGAAAGCCAAGTCATATTTCATAAGAAGCACACGTTCCTGACAGCGTCCTTTTAATGTTCACCACTTACTGGAAACTGGGAGTTTAATAGGTTTACAAAGTTCTACTCTATTCTGCATCATGCAATATCTAAGCTTGTTAGATATAAGACCTTCTAAGCTTAGGACCGATTCCTAAAACGTAGGAATCGGACTAAAATGTCTCCCCGTTCAAACTGAAGCTCTTTCTGAACCTTTGGAGAACAAACAATTGTCTGGACTCTTTATGAAGCTGAGATTCTGTCGTTTTGGCTCCTGTTCTGATTTACTCTGGTTCTAAGTGGAAACAAGCTCTGCCTTTAGTTTCTATTTAAGCTCAGCACATGAGCTTCTGTGACGCTGTCAACATGAGGTAAAGAAAGATGTTCTTCATACATATAACGAACTCAGGAGGAGTCAAGCTGGTGTGGGGGATGGTGTGATACAAACAGACTTTCTCACACCTAAAACCACATATTCGGTCGCTTTGCTCCATCTCGAAATACGCCAAATGTTGTCGTAGCTCGTGTGTCAAACAGCGCCCCTGCAGGTCTTGTCTAAATTACACTCAAGTCAACAGAGAGGGGAAAACGGGACTGACCTCGAGTTGTGGGGATTAAGGACTTACTCCATGTCCAGTTTGTATGTGAGATCCAGGAAAAACATCTTTTCTGACGATAACCGCCTCATGCTGCTGGAAAATGAGTGAAATCCACAATAAAGAGCTATCTTAAACTTCTCAGGTTTGTTTGTCCTGACAGGAAGTGACATCACAGACCATGAGAATGAAGAAATAAAAAATATGATTTATATATATTATTTACTATAGGAATTTGGCATAATTAAATGACAAGCATATGTAATAAAAAATGAATGGGCGAAATGTAATAATGTCCAACAGTACGTAAAACACGTTGGATATTTACACATTTAAAATAAAAATGTATTCTACTTGTAACAGTTGACTATAAAGATCATACCTAATTACACTGTTTCCAAGTGACTCAAAGTTAGATTTTTTATCAAAAAGCTGTAATAAAATATATAAATAAATTAAAATGAGCCTTTTCCCATTTTTTTTTCCAACTTTGGCAACATCTTTAATAGCAAATCGACACTAGGGGCGCTGTAGGGCCAAAACTCCATTTGGCCTATTTTGAGATCAAACAAAGGTTTGGACTTGTTCAATAGAAACTAAATTCGTTAAATTTGTTGGGTTTAACAATTCCTCTTTAAAAGCTGAAGCCAGTTTCACCAAAAATGTGTTGTATTACGTGTAATAAAGTAAAAATCCATACAAAAGGCCTATTACATATTTGTTTTATTTTTGTGGGGAGACCAAACTGACACTGTTCATCCCAGAATGGCTGATTTGTCTGAAAATAAGTGTGTCAGCTTTATTTTTTATGTTTGACGAGGCCAGCAGCTTTGGTGGACAAAAAGTGAGGTTTTAAAGGTTCCACACTATGGACTTATCTATATTTCATCAAATATAATTGATAGGAAGATCATATTTATTCAAAAGCTCTCTGTTCCCGTGGCGTGGCCACACCACAATGTGGGAGTCACAGAACACGAGTGACATTTTTGGCATGTTCACGTCTAAAACGGACTTCTCATGTGTGTGTTCTCTTGTACTGTCCTGTTGTCTTGTAAGAGCCTATTGCACATGTTTTTAGTGGTAGAAGAAACCCACGCAGACACAGGGAGAACATGCAAAGTCCACACAGAAAGGCCCACGCCAGGAGTCACACCCAGGACCTTCATTGACAGATCTTAGTGTGATCTTAAATGTGGTGAAGAGCGGGGATCGGCATACAGCAAATGATCATAGCTGAGGATTTGAAACATTTAAAACACCATCCCAAATGTGCTCCACACCGCCCCCTCAGTCTGCAGTGAACATCACATCCCCGGAAGACACTGATGACGGTGCAGCTCAAACTCCAGAGAGTCAGGTCCACTTAACCACTTTCTCCTCTCCCCTCCCACTCCCCTCCCACTCCCACTCCCTCTCTCTCAACCACTCCCACTCTCACTCCCACCCTCCCTCCCCTCCCCTCCCACTCCCATCCCTCCACTCCCTTCCACTCCCTCCCTCCCACTCCCACTCCACTCCCACTCCCCTCACCCCCCTTCCCAACTCCCCTCCCTCCTCCCCTCCCACCCCCTCCCACTCCCCTCCTTCCCACTCCCACTCCCCCTTCCCCCCACTCCCTCCACTCCCTCCCCACTCCCCTCCACTCCCCTCCTCTCCACTCCCCTCCCACTCTTTCCTCTCCCACTCCCCTCCACCCCCCTCCCACTCCCTCCCTCTCCCCTCCCACTCCCTCCCACTCTCCTCCCACTCCTCTCTCCACTCCCCTCTCTCTCCTCCCACTCCCCTCCTACTCCACTCCCCTCCCACCCCCTCCACTCCCCTCTCTCTCTCTCCCACTCTCTCCTTCCCTCCTCCACCTCATCCTCTCCCACTCCCTCCCTCTCCTCCCTCACCCACTCCCCTCACCCTCTCACTCCCCTCCCACTCCTCTCCCACTCCCCTCCCACTCTTTCCTCTCCCACTCCCTCCCATCCCCTCCCTCTCCTCTCCACTCCCTCCCATCTCCTCTCTCTCCTCTCCACTTCCACCCTCCCACTCTTTCCTCTCCCACTCCCCTCTCTCTCCTCTCTCACTCTCCTCCCACTCCTCTCCACTCTCCTCTCCACTCCTCTCCCACTCCCCTCCCTCTCAACCCTCCCACCCCCCTCCCACCCCCCTCCCTCTCCCCTCCCTCCCCTCCCACTCCCTCCCACTCCCCTCCACTCCACTCTCCCACTCCTCTCCCCTCCCCTTTCCACTCTTTCCTCTCCACTCCCCTCCCACCCCCTCCCACTCCCCCTCCCTCTCCCCTCCCACTCCCCTCCCACTCTCCTCCCACTCCTCTCCACTCCCCTCTCTCTCCCCTCCCACTCCCCTCTCTACTCCCACTCCCCTCCCACTCCCCTCCCTCTCCTCTCCCACTCCTTCTCCCACTCCCTCCCACTCTTTCCTCATCCCCACTCCCTCCCTCCCCTCCCCACTCCCCTCCCACTCCCCTCCCACTTCCTCTCCACTTCCTCTCCCACTCCCCTCCCACTCTTTCCTCTCCCATCCCTCCCACTCCCCTCCCTCTCCTCTCCCTCTCCACTCCCCTCCCACTCCCCTCCCTACTCCCACTCCCTCCCATCCCTCCTCCTCTCACCCTCCTCCCACTCCCTCCCACTCCCACTTTCCTCTCCCACTCTCCTCCCTCTCTCTCCTCTCTCACTCTCCTCCCACTCCTCTCCCACTCTCCTCCCACTCCTCTCCCACTCCCCTCTCTCTCCTCTCTCCCCTCCCTCTCCTCTCCCACTCTCCTCCCTCTCCCACTCCTCTTTCTCTGCACAGGTCAACACTGCACTTTTACTGAACACCTATTAACCTGGAGTACAGGCTGTTAATGCTGTTAAACGCAAAAACACAAAGAGTCTTTAGCTGGAATATTTACAACACAAGGACATTTAAAACTACTATTAAATACAAACACGTTTTATAATTGGACAAACGTGTAAAAACACATGAATAACGCCAATATTATAACTCCCACTTCCCCGATGGGAGTGGAGCAGGCACATCGATGACCTGTGGATCCAGATGCTCCTCAACTGCCTGGAGAATCCTGTCCGTCTGACGGAGTGGGATCTCTCCTTCACTGTGGGACTTCTCCAAGTTTCTACTGTTTTTCCCAAAGAGGTTTGGTAGTTTTTCCTGGCCGAGAAGGAGGGTCTAAGGACAGGGGGGCTTGGGACATCTGTCTAAGGACACAGGACGCTGGGACATTACCAAGTCCCTATGAACACTGTTTATCCTGTTTCCCACTGTCGCCGCTCGAGGCAACGACTGTTGTGATTTTGGGCGTTACAAAAATAAATGGATTTGAATTGAATAACTGTCTGAGTTGCTACAATAAGTCAGTGATTTGCAGGTAAAGTTGTATTACAGAATGAACATTTGGAAAACCAAATCTTTTTTGGCTTATATCAAATGCACTGTGTGCGTTTGTAACTGTAGAGGCATTTTTGTTCTTTTTATGCCTAAAAAAGCCTTTGGTGTGAATATTTCATGTCATTTAACAAAGACTAAACATAAAAGTGGCCACGCATCATTCCTATCACACATTATGTTACAGTACTACAGTATCAGAGACACACCTGGAGTTGTATGTATGTTCAGTCACACACTTCAGTCACACGTAGGTCCTCTCTCTTTCAGCCTCACAAAAACACTCATACGAGGTGATGTCATAGGTAGAACTATATATATGCTGAGATATCAAGTAAAGTAAGTTTTCAGTCCACACAATCCTAAAACATATCAGAGTAAAGTTACTGAAGACTAAGTTCAAAGGCCAATAACAATACAATGAGTGCATAATATGAGTTGTTACGACTGTTTTTGTGTGCACACCAATGACGGTTGCATTTTCTTGTTTCATCTAATCAGATTTCATTCACAATGTAGTTACATAATACTCAAGATACTTGTACTCTTTTTCTGATTCCATTCATTCACAAATCTTCTCTTTCACACTTTATATCAGCGGTGTAGATATAGCAACAGTCGCTTCATGTTAACATACAAGATTATCTAAAGAATAGCTCGTTTAACAGTTATGCTAAAAGGCTATGACATCATTGTGGTCTTACTTTTACTCAGAAGACATCATTATCTTCAGCTGTATACAATGTTAAGTGTTCATTATTGTGACATGTCAAACTAATGCCCAATGCAGGACCTTTACGTGACTGTGAGAGGCGATTGGTCGACAGGCAGAAATAGCAGGCTGTGATTGGCTGACAGTGACAGAGAGGAGAATCGACCGTCTCCTTGTGAAAACGATTCTTTAAAAGTGGTTTGAGGACACAGACTTGGTTCATGTTGTATTCAGAGGAAGAGCTTGTGAACAACACTGAGCTAATCTGAATAATTGCAGGTGTGATGACCAGGCCGATGTCTACTTTCGAGCCATTATCAGGGCTGTGAGTGAGGCTAACGCGAGCGCTCAAGTCTGGAGCTAAGTCTGTCACTGCCACAAAACAAGGAAATCACTCCAGTTTTCACAAATGACACCATTTCAAACAATTGCAAACAAGACACTTGAAGAAACAGAAGAAGAGCGTAGCTCGTGGGGAAGTTGCCTCCAAACCGGAGGGTTTGTGGTTCAATCTAGCCCATGGGAAAGGCACTTCAGCCACATTGAAATGTTTGAGTGAGGGTGTAATAAGTGTTCAGTCCAAAAATAAAACTGGTTTGTAGAGCTGCAATTTAGAAAACGGGTGTTAAATTATTAAAGAATGTGGGTGTCACATTCTTTGTAAAAAAAAAAAAAAAGAAGACAAGACAAGACTGCAAACTCACTCCAAAAGTGAATTTCATCGACAACGTTTCGATCCAAATGGCTCTTCCTCAGGTCAGGGGAGCAGGCCTGTCTTCTCTTCTCTACCCGTTTACAGTGGCCTGGCGCCTACAGGGCGTGTGCGTCATCCTACAAGTGTTCCACTCTCTTCCATGAACAAGAAGGGCTTGTCCTTACTAAAGTCAACTGAATTAGCACAAGGCAAGTTTAGTTCATACACAAGGCAATTCAAAGTGCTATAGGAAAGATGCATTCAAATCACAAAACTGATTCAAAATAAATAAAAGGGAAGAGAAGCATTTCAGTCATATGCACAGCCAAACCAAACAGTTTTGAGCTTAGATTTGAACATTGCCAGAGTAGAACCTGTCTCACATCCTCAGGAAGACTGTTCCAGATTTTAGCTGCATAAAACTGAAACGCAGATTCCCCATGTTTAGTCCAGACTCTGGCACCAGCAGGAGGCCGGTCCATGTTTAGTCCTGACTCTGGCACCAGCAGGAGGCCGGTCCATGTTTAGTCCTGACTCTGGCACCAGCAGGAGGCCGGTCCATGTTTAGTCCTGACTCTGGCACCAGCAGGAGGCCGGCTCATGTTTAGTCCTGACTCTGGCACCAGCAGGAGGCCGGCTCATGTTTAGTCCTGACTCTGGCACCAGCAGGAGGCTGGTCTATGTTTAGTCCTGACTCTGGCACCAGCAGGAGGCCGGTCGGCATCCACACACTGATCTGTTGGATGCAGTGACAGAGTGAATCCACTGGTCCATATTCACCTTCGCCGTCAGTAGGGATGTCGCGATAAAACGTTTTTTCAATCATCGCGATTATTTATGGCCACGATAGGTTATTCGTGGGGTTTTTGGAATCTGTGGTTAATCAAGCGCAATTCGAGTCACATGCGCACACGCGCAGCCAAGCGTGTCAACAAGACTGGCTAAGCACGCTGAACGACCGGTCTGTTACACTCAGGGGTCCACACTAGTGCGAGCGAACCGCGCGAGCTACAGTCAGCGTGAGTATTTTTTTTATTTATGCCGCTGCTTCTTGAGTTTACACAGGGCAGACGGGCCGCACCGCTGACGGCGCTGGAGCGCAAAGCGGCCGCTCAACGCGAGCCGAAAGTGAAGCCACTGAACTCACGAGCTCGGAGAGAGAGAGAGAAAGAGAGGAGAAAAGGAGGAGACAGGTGGTTCCATTCGCCTTGTTGTTGGCTTGAGCCAATGGAAAGTGACTTTCTCAAAATTTCAAGCCCGGCCCCCGAGCGTTACCATGGAGCTCATCTCACTGATAAATGATATAATGCTTAAAAGAGCTACAATGAGGGGCCAATAAGCAATAATACAATATAAATGTTTCTTTTCTTTCTGCTGATGGTTGTGAATAATTGTAAAATCGTGATATTTCTCCTCATGAAATCGTCTGCGTAATTGTGATAGGACACATTCTCGCTGCGTATCAACTGACCTAACGGCAGCATGTAGAGGTTGAACAGAAGGGGTCCCAGGACTGACCCTTGGGGCACCCCACAGGTCAGGGAGCGTTTAGGACTACTTCTATCAACTGTATGGCTGTCTTTCCCGTTGTCTGTGTTCTGCGTGTTGTTTCGTAAAAAAAAAAAAAAAAGAAAGTGTGTGAGCTGATGTCACAACTCAGTCAGTCTGACTCAGGGCAACTGTGGCTCTACAAGTATTATATCACCACCAGAGGGAGTGAAAGTACAAGGCATAAACTGAATGGATGTTTTGATCACTTTTGGGCAGTATGATGTATGAAACATGGGATATAACTCCTCTGTAGCTGAGGTTCCTCGTGGTTGTGAAGGCAGCTCACGCCTAGAGACTGTGGAGGCTCTGCAGAGGGTTAAAACTCTAATGCAGACTGAAAAAGCTGTGAGGAGTGGAAGCAAAACTTACAACTATCACTTAAATATATTGAAACTGTAGTTGGTACAAATATTATAGATGCCATCGTTAGTGTTTTGCCTCATTTATGTCGTCAGGGATATTGTTATCGCACATTTGAAGTTCATCTACAACAGCCATCTTCTCTCCCCTCATATTATCAGTTTGGTGAATAAGTCTTCTGTGTTATGCAGTGTCCCCTGTGAGCAGCCATGTTTGTTTTGATGCAGACAGACCTTGCGTGTCACACTCGTCTGAACTCGGGCAGATAAAGCCAGTTCCCAGCGCACACAGTTTTGTGAAGTATTAGATAAGTGTGTATTCGTAGCTGTGCCGTGTGGGCCTTATCCACAGACAGGAAAAACGGCACGGATAAAGTCTGTATTCCTTTCCCTGTGTGTGTTAGCTTGAGCAGCGGTTGCCATGGCAGCAGAGGTCCTGGTTCAATGCCAATGAAACCATGGCTGGACTTTGGTCAGTGCCCGGCCAGTTTGACCACACTGTCAGAGGCCGGCGACCAAAAGAACACATGCTGCACACGATCATGCACACTGAGCAGGACAGTGGCTTCAACTGCCCTTCTGGACACGAGTTTCATACTTGGGATGTACTATGTCAGCAGACTGGCCTCTTGGACTACATGCAACACAAAACACAACCTTTAAATTACAAACCAATGTATGTATCTACCTATGTATTGTAGGCTGTTGTATTTTAGGACTCAGCTCCTCCGGAGAACAGGCAGCTCCTCCGGAGAACAGGTGGACTCGCAGCTCCTCCGGAGAACAGGGTGGGACTCGCAGCTCCTCCAGAGAACAGGGGTGGACTCGCAGCTCCTCCGGAGAACAGGGTGGACTCGCAGCTCCTCCGGAGAACAGGGTGGACTCGCAGCTCCTCCGGAACAGGGTGGACTCGCAGCTCCTCCGGAGAACAGGGTGGACTCGCAGCTCCTCCGGAGAACAGGGTGGACTCGCAGCTCCTCCGGAGAACAGGGTGGACTCGCAGCTCCTCCGGAGGACAGGGTGGGGTGGACTCGCAGCTCCTCCGGAGGACAGGGTGGACTCGCAGACTCTCATATTGCACATACAGCACTCTCTCAGCAGATGGCCCACAGGAGCAGTATGTTCATGCAGTACAGAGATGTGGATACACACTCATTAAACGTGACATAGTAACTGCTCTGGTGGCTGATACACAAACAGTCTGCAGAAAAGTAATGCTTGTAAGAAATAACAGTTACAGTTTTTGTCAATCAATTTGACACATTTTTTCAAACTTGGTTTAGCTTGATCTGTTCATTCAAACGTTTGTCTGAAGAGAGGCTTAGGTGGTGAAATCCTTTGGAACATTTCTCATCAGTTCACGCCGTTCTCAGGAACACTCACTGCAGGGCTCTTTTTTTACACAGGGCAAAGTCTATGTTTAAATGAATATCCTGATCAAATCAAAATGCACGCATTTATTTAAAGTATATACTTGAGATATCAACAGCCCCAAAGTTACTGTATATGTGTAAAGTCTAGATCTCTAAACCAGAGTCACGTTGGTCTGAGATCAGGACTAAGTCTTTAGAGTCAAATGAATGAAGGAGCAGATAAAAACACCTAACAAAGGGTTTTTTTTATTTCGAAACTTGGTTTTGTGGGAAAATTGATCAATTTTGAATGAAAAATGTCATTTTGCTGAGCAAAAACTTTAAGAAATGTAGGAAAACAGAAACTCGGTTTAGGATTTTTACATAAACTGTTTTGCAAATGGCAATTTTGAATGGAGAAATGTATCAAAGTCCGGTTTTCATTGGATCCAGATTTAAGGTGCATTTACACTGACAATGCGCTATTTGGACAGGATAGTTTAACCCGTGGACCTCGGGCAAAAACTTAGAGCAAACTTAGGGGTCCTCCGGTAAATCTAGTCCCGTGTGTCAGACTGTTTTCATTAGTTTGTGCCTAAAAGCTATTATTGATTAACCGTCCATTTAAGTCCATTTTAGGTCCAAATTTGAACACACACTATTATTTTGCAACACACCATTCTCCAATCCAATCAGTGTTTCTTTCATTGTTTCAGTAATGACCTCACCCGGAAGCCCAAGCAGCATGGAGGCTCTTTGGAAACATGTGCATGCTTTTGGTGCAAAGTTTAGACAAGGGACTGTGTCAGTGTGAGCGAGTTCAAAGAGAAAAGCCGAAAACATAAGAAATATGATCGCACCTGACGATGTCATTCTGAAAGAACGACTCGCGCTCAAGAACGCTACGACAGCGCACCTACGACAGAACGCTCGGCTCACCTACGACAGAACGCTCAGAACGCGCACCTACGACAGAACGCTCGGCGCACCTACGACAGAAGCTCAGAAAGCTCACCTACGACAGAACGCTCAGCGCACCTACGACAGAACGCTCTAGCGCACTACGACAGAACGGTCGCTCCTACGACAGAACGCTCAGCGCACCTACGACAGAACGTCAGCTCACTACGACAGAAGCTCAGCGCACCTACGACAGAACGCTCAGCTACGACAAACGCACCTACGACAGAACGCTCAGCTCACTAGACAGAACGACCTCAGGCGCGTACGACAGAACGCTGCACCTACGACAAACGCTCACCTACGACAGCGCTCACCTACGACAGAACGCTCAGCTCACCTACGACAGAACGCTCAGCGCACCTACGACAGAACGCTCAGCTCACCTACGACAGAACGCTCAGCGCACCTAAAATAGAAGAAATGCTAACAACATGAATAGATAAAAGGTTCTTGCCATTTCCCAGTTTAAATTAGTGATTGGCGATACCACTGATTTTTGAGTTGATTCGATTCGATACCAAGTAATGACAAATATCGCAATATCGATCCACTACTGACATGCATTGAAACTCCTTGACTATGAACAATTTGACCATGGCTATCATTATTTTCTTTCAACGTCTGATATATCAATATTTGGTATTGAGCGGCCCATCACTAGTTTAGACGATGGACATTGCTTATCCCGTCACAAACTTCTCAAGCTAAAACTAATTCCATCTGAATGGGGGTTTAATTGTAATACTGAACTGAGAATATACTTGGAACTAGACCTGGACCAAAACCAGTCAGGCCCAAAAAGGGCTCAAATCAAGACTAACTACATTTTTGGATAGCACTAGAATTTAGTCTGATTCTTTATGATTTACCACTGTTATTGTAGCATACATGAATTACCATGTTATTACTGTGCTGTTTCAACCTTTCTTCTCTCCTGAAACACACAAAAGAGTAGAACACTCAGCCAAAAATGAGAGCGGATGTCCATGGCTTACTCCAGACATCCTTACATTCCTATCTGAGCATAATTCCATCTTTCTTGTATTATCTTTAATTTACATGTCAAACAGAATAGTTCAATTAGCGAATGCAAAATCAGGATTGTATCCGTCAATGTGTCAATCACCGAAGCGGAAACAAAATCAAGGTCAAAAGCAGTTTATCAGCTGCTGCCTGCTTAGATTTCTAATGGATCAAAGCCTGTGGGACTGTGGAAAGGACTGTGGCTTTGGAAGAGGCCTGTTTAAACCAGACCACAAGTCCCGACTGCCTCCTTCAGGCTACATTTGTGTACAGATTGGACAGAAACGAACTGAGCAAGCTGCAACCGAAATGAAAGCCTTGGCACATCAAGTTTTTGTGCTACATAAGAAGCGATAATTTCGGAGCGAAATTGGACATAGTTGAATTGAGAATATGCTAATATGTGTAAGACTGTAGAGTCTGCGTTTACATGCACACCACGATGTCACAGACTGCATGGAACTGAGGCGGCATGATTTTGGAAATGATTGTGATGTGGCTTTTATGGCAAATTATTTTAACACAATCATTTAAGGTATATAAACAAATATGATCATGCCTTAATGCACAAGTCCAAATAAAACCTTAATAGAGACAAAACTGCAACAAATTCAAGGCAAATTTAGATTAAAAAAGGATTAAAACTCTCTTTTTTAATGTTTTAATTTTAAAAACAATAAATTTCTGTCTAATGAAGACGTTTGCGTCTGCCTTAATGTAAATCCAGAAAGAGTGATTGAAGGGGCGTGGTTTGTCTCTGTATTTAAAGAGTTTTTTACAGGATCAATGCACATGCCAAACAGACAACAACAATTTTTTTGTTTCTTTTTTAAACTACAATTGATTTAAAACATAGAATAAGTAGTGTGTGTATGGGTATTCCTGCTGTAGCAGTGCAGTCCCATCACAGCAGCACAGGAGAGGCTTCAACGACACCAGGTCCTGATGATATTCCTTGACTCAGCAGCTATGGTTACTGTTAAAGGGACACATATGGTGTGGTATGCTATCGTAATTATTTATACAGGGACAGTGTACAATAAGAATGTGCCAAAAGGAAAGATGCATTGCACCAGGTTGTAGCAAGAGCTGCTGATTTCCACCTGTAGTCCCTGGGTAGGTCAATCTACAGATATATAAAAGTATATAGATTCATGACCACGTCACCATACATTATCACTCTTAAAGTACAAACCATTTCATTTACACAAGTTTCCTGCATGTGGAGAAGTCCTTTATAAAACTGTTTAGACCAATCCTCCATATACACACCAGAACGTTCAATCTCTTGCTTCACTCACTCATTACACGTGGGTTCAAATTTGCAATTAGAAAAAAATTTTTTGGGGTAGGCACCCAAATGTTTTTTAGACTAGTGCATGTTAGTAATCTTTCTTGGTAATGCATTCCACAGCCTCGTTGCAATAGAAGAGAAGGCTGAGCAAAGGATGTTCCACATTTCTTGCTGCACTATCCTCTAGCGGTAGATCGAGTGGCTCGAGTTATCTTGTCTGGGCACCGGGCAACACATTTTCGCAGTGGAAGGGGCTGTAATACCACATATGGTTCTAAATAATGGACTTCTGGGATGATGGTTGCCCAGCTCAGACAGTCCTGACGGGCTGCGGTTTTAGTCTGTTGGATATATCTATATTACAAGTTCACTGTATATAATGAGCTTGGACATTTATTTCTTGAAAACGCCTAAGAAACTGAACAAGAAAACATCACTGGGAGCCATGCTAGCAATGCTACGGCCAAGCTAACAAACCCCGCTACAGCACCGACCCATGGTTCCGCAACTGCCCACAACCGGAGCCCCAGCTCCGGCTCTGAACCAGGGGCCGCTGTGGAGGAGACCAGGATAGGATAGACCCAGTGATTATGCCGGCTCTGCCGAAGATAACTGATAAGATTACAAAGATAAACGCGGCCCTGGCAGCTATGCATGATTTAAAATCCAAGACTAATGAACTGGACAGCCAAGTTACAGCAGCTGAAAAAGAACTCTCTGATGTGAACGACACGGTTTCTACCCTGCAAGCCAACGTGGCAGAACTAATGAGCCAGGTTAGCGTTCTGACTGATTAAGTGGACGACCTGGTGAATCATAATCGCAGAGGCAATCTGCACATTGTCGGTCTTCCAGAGGACACAGAAGGGAAAGATGTGGATGTGGTCAAGTTTATGGACGCTTGGATCCCCTAATATTTAAACATATTCAACAAAAGCCGGGAACATAAAGCTTGACTGTGCGCATCGCTCCCTGGACCCCAAACCGGCCCCGTACCAGCGTCCAAGATCTATTATACTGAAGTTCCACAACTTCAGTGATAAACAGTGTGTCGTGGCTGCATCTAAACCTCAGGCTGGACCAGACCAAACGAGCTCATTGAAGAATGAGACGTGAGGCGGAAAGAGTGATCAAAATGCGCAAACCATTTAAACAAGTGAAGAGGAAAAAAAAGTGGATTATGCTCCGCTTTATCTCGTAACACTGAGGATCAACATGGATGAAAAAAAAAAGGAGGATTCATCAGCTTTCAGCGATGCGCTGCCAGATCCCTGAGCAATTTGACATTCTTTTCCTTTTTTCTATGAAGGGACCTGGACTCTATTGGACATATGTGAGTATTTGCCCAATGTGGGCCAGTGTGTTCCAACTTTGGTTTGTAAATACTCAGGTGAGGCCCAGCAGAGGATGTACTTTCTACGGCAGCTGAGGAAAGCCAAGCTGCCAGTGCATCATTGAGTCCATCCTCACCTCCTCCATCACCGTGTGGTACGCTGGAGCCACAGCCAGGGACAAACAGAGACTACAGCGCCCTCTGCTGGAGCCACAGCCAGGGACAAACAGAGACTACAGCGCATTGTGCGTTCTGCTGAGAAGGTGATCGGCTGCAGACTTCCATCTCTGCAGGACCTGTACGTCTCCAGGGCTCTGGGACGAGCAGGTCGGATCACACTCTGACCCTTCTCACGCCTGGACATGGTCTGTTTGAACCACTATGACCCCTCAGGCAGAGAGCCTACTCCCTCAGGCAGGAGGCTACGGTCCATCCGGAACCAAGAACCTCCCGTACACAAGAATAGTTTTCTTCCCTCTGCTTGTTGGAAACTCATGAACACTTCAAAACACCTGTCACTTTAACTGCAATTATGTCATACATTCAATATTCAACTGCACTCATCACTGTCCAATTTCTGCCTATCTAAACTTTAAAACATAACTGTAACTCTTGTGTACGATAGAAATGACCTATTTTTATTTTTATTTCATAGTACTATCTTAAATTAGTTTCCTAATGGCATGCCTTTTTTGATTGAATATCATGTTGTTTACTTACTTGCTTCCGACTGTTTTAATGTATAGCACCTGCATTAACGCCGAGACGAAGTTCCTGTGTCTGTGAATTTTGTCTATCTGACAATGGCAATAAACTCTTTCTGATTTCTGCCATTCTGATTTCTGAAAATGTATATGTCAAGTCAGCCAACATTAAATATCTCAAACTCATAAAGCTACACTGGTAAATCTTTAAATGATACAATTTCACAAATGAATACTCACCACGCCGAACAGTAGATCGCAGTAGCTCAACGCCCAGAAGACAGTGGAGATGATCGTGGACTTTCAGGAAAATCACCTGCCACCTTACGGTCCATCCGGACCAGAACCATCCTGCCACAAAACCAGTTTCTTTCCCTCTGCTATTGGACTCATGAACACTTCTAAACACCTGCCACTTTAACAATACTCAACAGTACCTAATTACACGCATTGTCCACTTTCTGCACTATTTCCCACCATCTGTATATTTGTGTGTAAATAATGTGTTCATACTGAGAAGTTATTTTTTTACGCTTATATATTATTAACTGTTATTTAATATGCACGCCGATATTGGAACTTAATACAGGATTGATTCTAGTATTATTTTATTATTCCAGTGTTTTATGTTATGCACTCTTACACGTGCCAGACAAGTTCCATATGTTTGCCAACTGTGTTAACTGACATGGCAATAAACTTTTCGTTCTGATTCTGAACAACATTGGTCGAAGTTTCAGCTTCATGCAGCTTAATGTCTGGAACAGTTTCTTGCGATTACTACGTAACGTAAAACGTGGTAGTAATAATACGAGTACGTAGTTAGCAGTATGTAGTAGTGTAGCATAGCTCTAGCAGTAGTAGAGTAGTAGCAGTAGCTTTATCGTAACAGTAGAAGTGAGTGAGTAGCTGCATTCAGTAGTAGCTACTAACGGCATATATAAGAAGTGTAGTACTGTACATCATACTGCGGAGTATTAGCAGTAGTAGAGTAAGACAGTAGTCGCAGTCGAGTGTAGCAGTGTGCGTAGAGACGTAGTTTGCAGTAGCAAGTAGCTGCAGTAAGAAGTAGCAGTCAGCAGTACTGAGCAAGACAGTAGGTCCACAGCACAGCAGCAGGTCAGTCACTAGCAGTGAGGTACATTAGTAGTATAGACTAGTAGCACAGGATTGCAGATTAGCCAGCAGTGATACCGACATAGCAGTAACAAGGCACTGCAAGTAGCATAGTAGCATGCAGACTAGATAGCAGTCAGCAGTAGCAGCAGGTAGCACAGCACTAGACAGTAGCAGCATAGCGTGCGTAGCAGCCAGTAGAGTAGCTGCAGTAGGCAGTAGCATAGTAGTAAGCAGTAGCGGTAGTAGTAGGGAGTAAGTAGCAAGGTAAGTAGCACGCAGCACAGACAGTGCTGCAGGCACAGTAGCAGTAGTGCACAGTAGCAGACGTACGTAGAGCAGCACAGTAGTCAGTATGCAAGTAAGTAGCAGTAGCAGAGTGCACGTGCAAGTAAGCAGCAGTAGCAGCCGTAGAACAGTATAGTAAGTAAGTACAAGCACTGGACAGCGCTAGTAGTAAGGCAGCAGTAGGCAGCAGTGGTAGCAGTAGTAGGCAGCAGTAAGACGTAGCTGCACGTTAGCAGTTAGCAGTAGCAGGAGCATGTAGCTAGATAGCAGTATAAGCTAACGTTAGCTGCACTAGCATGTAGCAGTAGTAGTATGTCAGCTCTAGGTATAGCGGCAGACAGTAGTAGTAGCAGCAGCGGCAGTAGGAGGCAGTAGCAGTAGCAGTAGCAGCTAGCTATAGCAGTAGCGGTAGGCAGCAGCAAGCTAGTAGCCTATAGTAGTAGCTGCAGCAGTAAGCACTGCAACGGTGCAGTACGTAGTAGCAGCAGTAGGCAGTAGCACGTAGGCATTGATTAGCAGCTTAGTCATGAGCAGTAAGCTAGCAGCAGTACAGCATTATGTAGCATAGTCTACAGTAGCAGCAGTAGAGCAGCAGTAGTAGTAGCAGCAGTAGCAGTAGCAGCAGTAGCAGTAGCAGTAGTAGTAGCAGCAGTAGCGTAGCAGTAGCAGCAGTAGAGTAGTAGTGCAGCAGTAGCAGTACAGCAGTAGCAGTAGCAGTTAAGTAGTAGCAGCAGTAGCAAGTAGCAGTAGCAGTAGCAGTAGCAGTAGCAGCAGTAGTAGTAGCAGCAGTAGCAGCAGGCAGTCGTAGTAGCAGCCAGCAGCAGTAGCAGCAGTAGTAGCAGCAGCAGCAGCATAGCATGCAGCAGTAGCAAGTAGCGTAGCAGTAGCAGCATGCAGTAGCATACCAGTAGCCATAGCAGCAGTAGTAAGCAGTAGTATATGCAGCAAGTACAGCAGAGGTAGTAGTAACAACAGGCAGTAGCAGAGCGCTATACAGCAGCAGTAGTTAGTAGCAGCAGTAGCCAGTGCAGTGCAGCAGTAGCGTAGTATAGCGAGACAAAAAAAAAAAAAAAAAAAATACAAGCAGCAGTGTAGTAGCAGCAGCACAGAACAGCAAGTGTAGACAGCAGATGCAGCATAGCAGAGCAGTAGCAGGCAGTAGAGTAGCATTAGCAGTGTAGTAGCAGCAGTAGCAGCAGCAGTAGTAGTAGCAGCAGCCAGCAGTCATAGCAACGCAGTAGTAGCAGCAGCAGCAGCAGTAGGCAGCAGCAGTAGCAGCAGTAAGCAGCAGCATGTAGCAGTAGCAGTGCAGCAGTAGCAGTAGTAGTAGCAGCAGTAGCAGCAGCCGTAGTAGTTGCAGCAGCAGTCAGTGCAGGCAGTAGAGTACAGTAGGCAGAAGCAGTACAGTAGCAGTAGCAGCAGCAGCAGTAGCAAGTGTAGTAGCAGAGTTAGATGCAGCAGTATAGTAGCAGCAGTAAGAGCAGGTAGCAGTAGCAGTAGTAGTAAGCAGAGTAGCAGTAGCAGTAGCAGCAGTAGCAAGTAGTAGTAGCAGCAGTAGAGCAGCAGTAGTAGCAGTAGCATATATAGCACAGTAGCAGTAGCAGTAGCAGCAAGTAGCAGTAGTAGTAGCCAGCAGTAGCAGTAAGCACAGTAGCATAGCAGTAGTAGTAGCAGCAGTAGATAGCAGTAGTTAGTAGCAGCAGGCAGCAGTACAGCAGCAGTAAATTAGTAGCAGCAGCAGCAGTAGCAGGCAGTTAGTAGCAGCAGCAGCAGCAAGTAGCGGCACAGCACAGTAGCAGCAGCAGTACGCATAGCAGCAGACAGTAGCAGCAGCAGTAGCCAGTAGCAACACAGTAGCAGTAAGAGCAGCAGTAGCAGTAGCAGCAGCAGCAGCACAGTAGCAGTACAGTACGCAGCAGCATAGCAGTAGGCAGTAGAGTCGCAGCAGCAGTAGCCAAGTAGCAGTAAGCAGAGAGTAGCAGCAAGCAGTAGAGCAGCAGTCAGCAGTAGTACGCAGCAGCAGTGCAGCAGCAGCAGCAAGTAAGCAGAGCCGCAGCTGCAGCAGATAGCAGCAGCAGTAGCAGCAGCAAGCAGCAGTAGCAGTAGCGTAGCAGCAGCAGTAGCAAGTAGCAGTTAGCGTACATGCAGCAGGTAGCAGTAGCAGAGCATAGCAGAAGCAGTAGCAGTAGCAGTAGCGCCAGCAGTAGCAGTAAGCAGCTAGCAGTAGCAGCAGTAGTAGCAGAGCAGTACAGCAGCAGTAGCAGTAGCAGTAGCAGTAGCAGCAGCCGCTGTAGCAGTAGCAGCAGTAGTAGCAGCAGCATACCAGCACAGTAACATGCAGCAGACTTAAGTGAGTTTGGGTGCAGGCTGAGCTCGGACATCTGATAGATGGAGCTACTCTGAACACAGCTTTATGAGATGGTCTCAGGAAGAGTTAGTGCTGTGTTGATTCGACCGTGTGAGAGACTAAATCAGGACCTGTCTACCGACCAATGACAAGCCAGGCGTCGTGGTAACAAACAGTCCACGCCCCATCATGAGGTGGGCTTTATGTCTGACAAAGTTAAACAAATTATTGAAATGATTGATAAATGCAAATGTGTCTTGGTAGGCCAGGATGTTGGAGATGAAAGTGAAGAAAGAGAAGGACGCCGGCTGTCAGGGAGGGAAAATAATGACAATGAGGCAGGGAAGACTTGCAGCAAATATATGTCCAAAGTGATGTTACACACTCATTACTGCCATTTGAAGACAAAAGCTGGCTTACAGAAATCCAAACTGAGCACTGTTTTAGGTATGTTAGTGGTTGGATAAGGCTATTAACATATTTTTGTGGCTATCAGAGTTTGGGGTAACGCGTTAGCTGGCAAGGCAAGGCAAGTTTATTTGGAGAGCACAATTCATACACAAGGCAATTCAAAGTGCTTCACACAACAGGAAAAAACTTGATAAAAATCACAAAGACATGGCAGAAAATAAAACCTTAATTTTAAAGAATGTAAAGGTGCCATTTTCAGGCTCCGTCAATATAGTTTCAAGACATAAAGGAAGAAGTGCAAAGAAAAGCATTTCAGTCATATGCGACAGCCAAACAAAACTGTTTTTAGCTTAGATTTGAACATTGCAGAGCCTAGAACCTGACTCACACAAGCCCCAGAAAACAAAATGGCCCAATTCAAGCCTATGGCGTGTGGCTAATTGGCTCATTGGCGCATGTCTCCAAAAAAGTTCCCTACTACCACGTTACTCTTCCTGAATATGGAGTCTAGTGCTCCCTTTTATGACGACATCGCCGTGTCGCTTTGGCGTCGGAACGAGCACGGCGACAGCAGAAACGCGTGAAAGACTGAGGACAGTTAGAGCGGACTTTTGGAGTCTGTGGTCTTGAAATGGTCTGGTTACGACATGTATAATGAATTGAATTGTTTATATCCATCTATAAATATAAAGGTTCATGTTGTAAAGCTCTGCTATTTGAGAGAATCATAACAAATGTTAAGATGAATAAGTCCGATATAATTGACAACAAATTACATCTGCCATTTAGATGTTCTAATATCGTCACCCCAGATTACTTTTGTTTCTGGTTTGGATGTTTGTTTGTTATTAACTGTCTAATTTATTAATGTACATAATATAATTTGGCCTATAGCACTGATTTCCTGCCACTGTTTGCAGTGCGATTTATATAAACCAGAAGAAATAGAAAAATAATGGTTTCTCTGCAACAGGATGAGCGTGAACTCATGAATGCTTCTTTTTGTGTAGCTAAACGTTAGCTTGTGCTAGCTTGTGTTAGCTTGTGTTAGCGTGTGTTAGCTTGTGTTAGCCTGTGTTAGCTTGTGTTAGCGGTGTTAGCTTGTGTTAGCTTGTGTGAACTGTGTAATCGTTCATTTCTACTTCATATTGAATGATGTGTGAAAACGTGTGAAATGACATAAACACAATGTTCGTGTTCTCGTTTGTCTCGTCTTCTTCTGTTTGGTTTGCGTCCGACACGCGCTCTTCTGATGATCGTTCACAGTGAGCGTGCGCGGTCAGAGCGCGGACATGTTGAAGTTAAAAAATGTGATTTTTTAAGGATTTTAAGACTAACGGCAAAAGAGTGACATTCCTTCTATTTTATTTTTAGACTAAAAAGAATTTCGCACTTTCGGTAATTTTACAGGCCGAACTGTTGAAATGGTTGGTGCCTGAGGCTGCAGTACTGCGGAGCGGCCACTCCTCAATTTGGATCGCGGACAGAGGGGGCGGGCCTTATCCAGTTATTATAATACATCCATGGTCTCACATCCTCAGGAAGACGGTTCCAGATTTTAGCTGCATTAAACTGAAACGCAGATTCCCCATGTTTAGTCCAGACTCCTGGTAATGTGTTAGAGTACTCAAATTACTTTTTTAGAGTAACAAGGAACTATATTCCTCTGTACTTTTGTTCGTTGGGAGAACTACGGTACTAGGAACCAACTGTTCCTAAGATTTTATTCTATTCAACAGGGGCCCTTATGCCCCACACCGAAGAATAGGGGAACAGCAGTACCGAGAAACATAAGTACGTGCACATCTACCGAAGCCCCCCGCGATTGACGCATAACAGTAAAACTCACTTATGATTTCTACGATGTTTTCTGAGGGTCGACCCCCAGACGCCCCCGTGGGGCCTCTGCCTATAAAGAAATAACATGATTGTTGAACCATGTCCTTTGAGTGCCGTGAAGGTGGAAAAGCCCTAAATAAATGCATTGCAATAATAATATATTTGTATAGTTTGTATTATATGTTGAGATAAATGTTCAGACAACAGAACTTAGTTTGCTCCGCCCACAATAAGCTATAAAATATTTGAGAGCATGAGTAGGTCACTGTTGCTTTGTTCTAGTGAAAGTAGCTCACGGAGGTAAAAGGTGTGAGGCCCCTGATTTACAATCTTTAATATTAGTTCACACATATTTTGCATAATTTGACTCCTTGTCATTTCCTTTTTACTCAGAGGACAAGAACCTCAGCACACACATATATTTTGTGTATGCATGATCATGTACCGTGCTGCCCAAGTCTAAAGCATGCTGCAGCTGTGTGAGTGCAGGGTTTGAGTTCCCTGTGTTTGACATAAAGATAGATAATGGTCATCATTAAGTCTGTTGATAATGCTTTACTGAGGCTAAATCAAAGTGTGGTTGTTTTTCTGTGATCATTTATAAAACAGGCTCAAAATGGTGGATGTTTCCTGCCACACCACAAATCCCATCTTGTATTATTATTATTATTATTATTAGGCGTTTTTTCCAGGCTCGAGCTTATGATATTACTTCTGTCACTGTTGCTGTTTAGTATTCAGCAGATTCCATTCCTCTACATGCGGCCGAGGCGTGAACTCATCCCTTTGGAATAACACATCTTAATGTCCATATATGTATACATTATGAAAATCCCAACTGCATTTGCGTGTTGTGCTGACTGCTGTCAGTGGTTCATGTGCCAAAGCTCATTTCCATCCGGAGTCCGCTGCTGGACCGAATCCAGCCGCCCAAACCCGCACAATTCATAAAAAGCACAGCAGACGAACAAAATACAAAGACCGCCATCCTCACTCATGGGTTGTAAAACACATTTTGATGACAGAATAAAGGTGAATGAATTAAAGAAACAGCGCTCCGAGGCTGTATTTCAATATTTTATTTCATTTATTTATTTAATTTGTATAATTTTAGGAACAAATTGACAAAACGGGAAATCAAACATGTTCTTGCGCCCTTCTTTCTTGAGTGTGTATGAGGCATGATAGTGAACAGGATCATATTTTAGATTTTTTTTTTTTTAGAACATCCTGCGTAAGAGCGTTCAGACTGTGGCGTCCAAATTTGTGCTGGCCGCCCCACGCCTGTGCATTTGGGGGGAGACGCCCTGGACGCCCTGGACGCCCTGGACGCCCTGGACGCCCTGGACGCCCTGGACGCCCTGGACGCCCTGGACGCCCTGGACGCCCTGGATGCTCTGCATCTGAATAATAAACTGACCAGCAGACTCACGTCCAGTGGACTTAGTGGACTCAGTGAAGAAGTTGTTGTGTAATTGTAACAACTGTTACCAAGCAACCACATTATAAACAAGGGCCAGAAAATCAATATAACTCACACAACAGTTAAGATTTGGACAATGAATAATACCATATAACACTTTATTTTGTTGAATAATGGTTTAAACTGTCAGAAGTGTGTCTGTGTCCGAATGTCCACACTGTCCTACAGAGGGCACTATATATAGCCTCACGCCATTTTTAGTGCTGTCCAAATGTCCAGCAGGTGAATCACTAATCCCACAATGCACCTTGAAAAGTAGTGTTCAGCGATGGTCACTAGACCGGTCAATATAGACCACAATGCATTGCGAGAGTGGGAAAAACCACAGCGACATAATCTTGAACTGGACACAACAGACTGAAGCAGAAGAGCCGTGACTCCAGAATATGAACTCAACACTCTTGAATAAAGCCTTACCTCAGCTTCAACCATCCTGTCGCTCTGTTGTGCAGGACTGTGGGGTGAAGGAGGGGCTAGGGAGTAGGGGCTAGGCACTAGGGGTTAGGAACGAGGGGCTAGGGATTAGGGGTTAGGGAGTAGGGCACACCTGGGCATTTGCGGCCCCAGGGGCCGGATCAGGCCCTCGGCCTGTTTTAATCCAGCCCTCCTCCCCCCGGGATCATATGTGTTTTACTCTTAGTTTCTCTTATTTGTAACTGTCTTGGCGCTGTAACATGTGTCTGCACTTGTGTCCTTGATAAAGATAACATGAAATGAATGAATAATAGATTCAGAAGCCAGTATTTTACAGAAAAGTGCTTATAATGATGAGAATTTTTTATACCAATGATCGCGGGCCGGCCCTCCGCCACTCGCCTAGATTCCAATATGGCCCTCGAGGAAAAATAACTGCCCACCCCTGGAGTAGGGGTTAGGGAGTAGGGGCTAGGCACTAGGGGTTAGGAACGAGGGGCTAGGGATTAGGGGTTAGGGAGTAGGGGCTAGGGACAATGGGTTAGGGACTAGGGGTTAGGGACTAAGGGCTAGGGACTAGGGGTTAGGGACTAGGGACTAGGGGTTAGGGACAAGGGATGAGGGACTAGGGGTTAGGGACTAGTTGTTAGGGACTAGGGACTAGGGGTTAGGGACTAGGGGTTAGCGACAAGGGGTTAGGGACTAGGGGTTAGGGACTAGGGAGGACATTCGGCCTGTCTCTGTGTCGCACATCGATGACATCACAGAGGGATTCTGATAAACTTTAATTTTTCAAAATGTGTTCACAAACTGCAACTTCACGTCAGTAAAACTCTGATAAATATTTGCCCCAGGTGCCCTCCCACAGAACTAAGGCAGAATTAGAACAGAACCTTCTGAGACTTTAAGTAAAAGAATGGAGGCTCAGATGATGGGAATCACGTAAGTACAAGTGCTTCAGATGCGCTCTTCGGCGCATGGCTCGTACTCACAGTTGAGACGCTGCAGGATCCCGGCTCACACCGGACCGTCCCACTCTGAGTCCCACCCTGTGTTGGTGAAGCAGGTGATGTCACGTGGCTCTCACCCCAAAGCTCGTCACACAGACGCACCCTAACCCTAACCACACGGTGAGTTCGAAACCATAAAATGTTTGGACGAATAATGAACTCCCAACGGCCCTAAGTCTGACTCGTTCTTGACTCGGGCTTTATCAGGCTGATGAAGATGAACCTAGGACGCTGCAGTTACACTGTACGTCAGCTTGGACCAGTTTGAAACTTGACAACAGTGTGGTTTCCGTGGTAACACAACCGTTCTGTTGTAATCTGGTTCCGACCTCTCCTCTCTCCTTCTTCTCCTTTGTTCCCCTTTTCTCCCCTCTGTTCTTCTCGCTCCCCTCTCCCTCTCTCTACCCTCTCCTCTTCCTCCTTCCTCTCTCCCCCATCTCCCCCCACCATGCTTTCATTTTCATTTCATTTTCATTTTCTTCTGCATCTCCCCTTCTCTCATACCTCTCTACCACCCACTCCTCATTTCCTCTCTCTCTTCTCTCCCTCCTCTCTTTCTAGCTTCTTCTCTCCTTTCCCTCTCTTCTCCGCTGCAGCCTCTCTCTCTCTCTCCCTCTCTGATTTCTCTCTCTCCTCGGCTGCTGGCGCCTTTTCTCTCTCCATCACTCCCTCTCTCTATCTCCTCTCCTGTCTCTCTCCTTCTCTCTCCCCTCTCTCCAGCTGCTGGCCCTCTTCACTCGTTTCCCTCTCCTGCTCGCCCTTTACCGCTGGCCCTGTTTGTTGGATTATTTATAGTGCTCTGTGGTTTTGGCATTGCTGTGGCCTGGTGCCCGTGAACACACTGTCCCTCTCTCCAGCTCTTTCTCTCAACAGAGACACAGTGTTCCTCTCCTGATCTGGTCCTAATAAACTGATCACCTGATCTCCTAACACTCTAAGCAGGCCTGAAATAACAAGGAGTTATGACTTGTGTTTATTCTAATGGCTGGTAGTTCCAATCCATTTTCAACATGGGAGTTAGTGTTAGCTTAGTGTTAGTTTCAGGTTTTTCTACACATGTCCCTGCTGTAACGGTCTATAATAATAATAATAATAATAATAATAATAATAATAATAATAATAATAATAATAACAATAACAATAACAATAACAATAACAATACTACTACTACTACTACTACTACTACTACTACTACTAATAATAATAATAATAATAATAATAATAATGCCTTGGATTTGTGTTGTTCCTCCTTTTAAGATGCTCAAAGTCGATACAGTTCCATGGATTATTCATTCACTCACTGGTAAACTACTACTGTGTCCATAGCTGCCCTGTCCACGCGACAAATGGACAAGATGCATGATAACATAAAACTTTTTTTTGTTTTAATGTTATAATAACTATAGATATTAAATAATAGATATAAATAGGTTGCGTTCATAATCTTTGACGATGTCATATATATCAAATGGTGGTAGGGGCCTATATAATTCAATGGAAGAATTATTGTTCTTCCACAAACAAATAATTACAGAGATATGAAGCATAAACCAGACAGTTAAATCTATCTGATTTTCATCATTTTGAAAGGGTTTGTTGATGTCGATGCTCTGTTGTTGCTCCAAATTCGGTGAAAAGGTTGCATGTACTGAAAATGCATGATCATGCTAATATCAGCGAAATGTCAAGATGCAAGGGACCTTATTGTCAAAGCGTCTTATATCAGGCTCTACAAATGGTATGACAAACACATTTGTGATATGTCGTGATGAGTACAGGAAAAAACAGCTCAATGAGAACAATCATTCATTTACATATAACACTGCTGAGGATTCAATTCAATTCAATTTATTTTTGCAACGCCCAAAATCACAACAACAGTTGCCTCGAGGGGCGACAGTGGAAAAAACAGAATAAAAACAGAATAAACAATGTTCAATGAGGATGGATCATGGCACAATGTGTTTTGCTTCAATCAAGATGTTATTGACTCGCTCATACTTCATGTGTACTCTTCCACCGTTTACCAATCCTTTTATGGCACATGTTTGTCGTTTATTGTATACTGTGGATCCACATAAGTGCAGTCAATCTGTCGCCACATTCTGCATTAAGATGGACAGATAACTAAATACAGGATGATGCTTTTTTATATATATTTTTTCACCCGAAGGCTTTATTAGACAGGAAAGTTAAGCGTGAAATGGAGGATGAGAGAGAAGGGAGGACATAAAGTACATTGTCTAGGCCGTGATTCGAACCTCCCACACTGCGACCGACTGCACTTTGTGCCTGGCATACATGTGCTTTATATATATTGCTTATATAGAAATAAACATCAATAAACATGAATAAAACAATCAGGGGACATATAAAAATCCACTTTTATCAATCAAGTTTTATTTGTATGAAATATAAAATAAAACATAGAAAACATAGAATATGACACAGAGCGAAAACAAAATAAATAAAGGGGGACAAAAGACATCCTTCTTTGTTCAAACTTTGTCAAATGCATTTTTGATATCGTTGGTTCAGTTTGTGTCATACATTTTATGTGATGGCCTTCTTCCTTGCTGCCAAAAGAATGCTCCAAAGGAATCCATTTATTTGAATTGCCAAACGGTTTCTACCCTGCAAGCCAAACTGTCAGAATTAACAAGCCATGTTTGCGTCCTGACTCATCAAGTGGACAACCTGGTGAAAATTTGGGACAAAGACAGGGAAAAAAATGACAGCGGTAGACAAAAAGTGAGGAACTCCGCGATAGGTCCACTATGAGAGACAGAATAAAAAAATAAATAAATCCGGCAATCACATTGTATGATTTTTAAATAATTGTAATCATGTTATTGCTGCAAGAAAGTATTTGAACACCTTTCACTCAGCAAGAATTCTGGCTCTCAAAGACCTGTTTGTCTGCCTTTAAATAGTCCACCTCTACTCCACTTATTAAATCTAAATTAGTTGCATCTTTTTGAGCTCGTTACCATAAAGACCCCTGTTCACCCCTCGATCAGTCAGACTCCAACTACTACCATGGGTAAGACCTAAGAGCTGTCAAAAGACAACAGAGACTAAACTGTAGACCTCCACAAGGCTGGAAAGGGTGAAAAAAGATCAACTGTTGGAGCAATTGTTAGAAAATGGAAGAGGCTAACGATGACTGTCAATCTCCCTCGGACTGGGGCTCCATGCAAGATCTCACCTCGTGGGGTCTCAATGATGATAAGAAAGGTGAGGAATCAGCCCAGAACTATGTCACCTCGTGGGGTCTCAATGATGATAAGAAAGGTGAGGAATCAGCCCAGAACTATGGGAGGATATGGTCAATGACCTGAAGAGATCTGGGACCACAATTTCAAAGGTTACTATTGGTAACGTGGTGGTTTAAAATCATGCATCGCACAGAAGGTTCCCCTGCTTAAGTCAGCACATGTCCTGGCCCGTCTGAAGTTTGCCAATGACCATCTGGATGATCCAGAGGAGTCATGGGAGAAAGTCATGTGGTCAGATGAGACCAAAATAGAACATGCAGGTATAAACTCCACTCGCCGTGTTTGGAGGAAGAAGAAGGATGAGGACAATCCCAAGAACACCATCCCTATTGTGAAGCAATATGAATGAAACATCATGCTTTGGGGGTGATTTTCAGCACAGGGGACAGGACGACTGCACTGTTTTAAGGAGAGAATGTTGATCAAGGACTACAGGAAACGTTTGACTGCAGGAAACGTTTGCAATGGTAAACAAAGGCTTCTGAATAAAATATTAACCGAACTATACATTTGCTCAGGTGTTCATATATTCATTTTCATCAATAACATACAAATAAATATTTAAAAATCATACAATGTGATTTAAATGTTTTTGCACCTACGATGAAAATGTCAGACTCGTCCATAATTTCAAAGTGGGAGAACTTGCCAAGGGTGTTCAAATACTTATTTTCCTCACTGTAGGTACAATAGATCTACAGTAAGTGCTCATGCTCCTATTTGCATCACTGTAGATCTGGAAAAGAAACAACAACAAAAACAGATTGAGATTTAATTCTAGTCTACTAAATGACCCAAAGTTTTTAAAAATGGACATTGAAACCTATGTATAGGAAAACGAACATAGTGAAGTCTCTCTAGCCATTCTCTGGGATGCAGCAAAGGCAGTTTTGAGGGGCAGTGTAATTGCTGTGGCCTTGGCCAAAAAGAAACAAAGGCAGGAAAAAAAAAACGAAACGATTTACAGAACAAACTAAAGCTGTTGGAGGCAAAACATGCCAGGATCCTTAAATGCTACATGAAATTAAAAAGACAAGGGGTGAGATTGATGACCTGGCCTCACAGGAAATGATAAAAAAAAGTGCTCTTCACCAAACAAAGATTTATGGAAGCAAAATTCTCAAAAATATTAGCTTGGAAGCTTACAAAACAACAGGCAGAAAGTATTTTTAAAATACAAGAATAATATAATTTTGACCAAACAAGACATCAGCATTTGAATCCTACAAAAAACAATCTTTTTTGGACACTCAATTTACCCGCCATGACCGAAGAGCAAAATGATTAATTGATCAGACAGGATTTATTAACAAATGACAAACACAAGACAAACCGAAGACAATCTTTACACAAAATGAACTTTCTATAAAAACAACAAAACAAAGATGTAATATTAAGTCTAGACGAAGAGAAAGCGTTTGATTCTGTTTGCTGGCCATATTTATTCAAATAAATGTCTTAATTATAAAAACAATTGGAGCTCTTTACGATGGTCCAACATCAATCATTAAAATCAACCATCACCTGACTGACCCACTGACTTTGGAAAGAGGGGTGAGACGGGGCTGTGCTTTGCCCCCCTGATGTTCGCTTTGTACTTGGAACCATTGGCTCAATTTATTAGACGATCTGAAACAACTGATGGTGTCTCAATTAATGGGACAGAACATAAAATCGCCTGCTGCAGATGATGTCTTACTATATTTAACCAAACCAGAAATGTCCATACCCAATGTGATGCATTTCCTTCATGATATTGGTCCAATGTCTGGATTCAAGTTAAATGTACAAAAAAATGAAATTCTCTCTCACTGGCGCCCCCCTCAGTCCTTTAGAAAGACTTACCCATTTAAATGTCAAATGGAATTCTTTAAATATTTAGGTGTGGTCCTCCATTAAGAACCGTCAACAATCTTAGAGAAAACTATACTCCTCTTTTTTCCACTACAAAGATAGATGTCAGTGTAATCCCTCTTTTGTCCAGGAGGGTTCCATTGTAGAAAAAGATTCAGTTGTTTCATCTGGACTCTGTTTTAGAAAAAACGATACGTTTCGACTCTCATCCAAGAGTCATTCTCAATCTGCGAAACGTCTGGGAACTCAGGTTTAGTATCCTCCTGTGTGTAAGCCCCGCCCACAGGGCGGGTCCTTCTGTTAAAGGGAGTTTTTGAGTTCAGTTGAGACTACTCTCTTTGTTCACTAACAGCCCTGAGATGTGACTGGAGAAAATGGACAGAACCATGTTTAAATGTCTTGCTTCATTTTGGAGTTTTAGACATCTTATTTGCGTGTTTACTTGTTCTTTTTGTTTACGAGTAAACTGGATCTTCCTGAAAATTGACGTGAACATTCCACATCTGCTTAATTTGTTGGAGTTAAAACTTGTATAAATTAGGCTTGGAATTAGATATCAAGAAATCTTCCAGTGCAACCTTTCACAATGTTGTGGAGTCCAAGAGCGTAACGTTTGGTGTATGTAGGTCACTGTTCCCTCTAAGCTGCGCGTGTGCACACTTGTACACTGCTCCAAAGGTCTCCGCGCACCAAAAATCTTAGCCCTCACATACTGGGCCTTTTTGAAGCTGTACTCTGCATTAGTGTATGTTAAAGTGGTGGTTTTCAAACAGTGGCTGAGGGTCCATAAATGGGCCACAGAGAGTAGGCTCCTCAGGTGAAATGAGGCGGTTCGATGTTTAAAGCTGCACTATGGAAGTTTTCTAGTTTAGGGTCCTTTGGCACTTCATTTTCTCATAAAATACTTGCCTACTTACTTGCCTAGAAGGTTCCACAGTATGATATAAATGCGTCTATCTTTAATTTTTTCAAGTTGAAGCAGTAAGATGACATTATATGGTAGGATATCATACAACTCTGGCCAACTGAGTCTATCAAATAAATAGATATGCAATGAACAGGATTCCCAGGAGAATACTGTATGTTATGGTGTCATAGTGGGCCGCTCTGCCTTCAACTCACGGGCCACTTTCTTCACCCAGACCGTCCTTGCTACACAGGTCAGACAAGAGTTTTGTCTTTTTTTTCTTTTTTTATTGTAAGTGGAATAAATCACTTAATTAAAAGTAATCTTGCAGAAATGACTGCTTTAATTTGATTCTTTTATTAAACCATGTAACGTGGACAGATTTGATACTGGCGTGACCACAGTGCGCACGTCTGATGTCGCTCAAAGTGGTCCAAGGGACCGCTCAAGGAGTTTATGTGTTTGCTCGGACACATGAAGAATTAGAGGGAACATTGGTGTAGGTGCCACTTTAAGGCCTGATCTTTGTGTCTCTGAAGCAGAAAAATGCTTTTGGAGAAAACGGCCTTCGAAGAGAAATCGATGGATGAAGTGGATTCAGTGAAATAATCCGATTGGACAATGGTGTTGTTTCCAGGTTAAAAGGTATATGTTGAAAGAGTACAATAATGTGTCTTATTGGACCATGCAAATAATAATTTAACGGTCGACATGACCCACGATATCCCATTCTACAATAACAAACATTGGACTGTAGCGTTCCGACTGCATTTCTCGGTCTGCTTTTCTTGGCAAACGGTGGAGAAACGTTACGCAATACCCAATCCACGCAAATCTAACGTGTTTGATGATGTTTTTACAGCAGGCCTCTCTCTTTGTGCATCTGGCATCTCAGCCTGGCGATGCTGGGGAAATCAGGTCAGCGCCTTTATCAAATATTAATCCTGTGGTGTGGAAAATGATTAGATTTTATGAAACGTGACCCAGGCACAGCGAGACAATGGCTCCAGGTGGGAAACTACACCAGGGGATTATCCAAGGATACGAGAAATCAGCGAAAATCTGACTTTTGATGTTCTTATGGATGTCATTACTATTTTTGGGTTTTCTTTATGTTAGCAGGTCAGCAGAGAGGGCACGCTTTCTACACAATCATTAGGTACAGAAGTTATATTATTTATTTCGATTAAACATAATTTAAAATGGTTCTTATGACAGGTTTGCATGTTTTTCTAATTACAGCCTGGTTTTGTGGGATAGTTCAGGAGGTAAAGTTCTAAAACACAGAGAGACACAGAATTCCGTCCCAAAGTCAGAAACAATTTCTGCACAAGGAACATATTTTTCTGACCAAGTTCATGGTCTTCAATCTCAGACCACTTCTTCCTGTATGTATTTGTTTATTAGAAATGGGGCAGATTAATAACTAACACGATCCATGTAAATAAGCCAGGTTTGGCCATAAAGCTTACATTCCATCTGGAGTCGCATGGCAAGTATTTCAGAAGGGAAAGCCACAGGATGGATTCTCGATACCACGCTAAGAATTAGAAATGCTCTTTTTGAGTCAAGGTTTTAAGCAATAGACTGACATTCTCAACACTACCTTGTAGTCATATATATATATATATATATATATATATATATATATATATATATATATATATATATATTATATAAATATGATAGCAGTATTATATATGCAGTTTATCACACGCTCTAAGGTTCAGCTCTACGGCTCGTTCTAAGGTTCAGTTCTAAGGGACAAACTCTAAGGCTCATCTCTAAGGCTCAGCTCTAAGGCTCAGCTCTAAGGCCAGCTCTAAGGCTCAGCTCTACGGCTCATTGTTCTAAGGTTAGTTCTAAGGGACAACTCTAAGCTGCATCTCTAAGGCCAGCTCTAAGCTCAGCTCTAAGTCCAGCTCTAGGCTCAGCTCTAACGGCTCAGTTCTAAGGTTCATTCTACGGCTAGCTCTAAGGCTCAGCTCTAAGTTTTCAGCTCTAAGGTCAGCTCTAAGCTCAGCTCTAAGGCTCAGCTCTAAGGCTCAGCTCTTAAGGTTCAGCTCTACGGCTCAGCTCTAAGGCTCAGCTCTAAGGTTCAGCTCTACGGCTCAGTCTAAGGCTCAGCTCTAAGGTTCAGCTCTACGGCTCAAGCTCTAGAGGCTCAGCTCTAAGGTTCAGCTCTACGGCTCAGTTCTAAGGTTCGTCAATTCTACGGCCTCATGCTCTGAGGCTCAGCTCTAAGGT
>BJKM01000717.1:0-137500 GCA_015082035.1 Chaenogobius annularis | reverse complement strand
TAACTTCATACATATTAAACAATCCCAGCCTTTTGCTTGGATTTGGCGGGGAAAGCGCATCACTATTTCCGCTCTGCTCGTAAACCCAACAATACCGTCTAATAGAAATGTGCTGGACTGAGAGGACAATTCATTAAAAGTACATTGGAGCGGCGACAGCTCATTGCGCTTGCTTACTTTTTCATTAAGCAGCTAAAAAGATAAAAGCTGTTTTCAAATGGCACTGGCAACCTTTCAGTTTACGCACGATGCCGACTCCATTTGGGAGCATAATGTTCTGTTGTGTTCCACCATTTTCTGTTAATGAAAGTCATCCAATAATGAACTTGTGAAAATTGTTACTTCTGTCTGATGCTGTTTTGGAAAATGAATCCGTTTAGCCTTTCAAATGAGCTCTTATGTATTTACTGGATAAACAAAGACATTTGAGACAATACAATTAAGTCAGCAAGACATGTGGTACTCCTCCTATTGGTCAGTCTTAGTAATGCTCTGAGGGAACAAACATCTCCCACTCTCCACTGTTCTATACTACTCACAGCAAACCCAAAGCGCTCCTGCAGTTTGCCTCATGGACATGTTATGGACTGGCTGCTTTTTGAGATGATTTTTGATGAAGTATGTAAAAAAAAAATGTTTTATTTAAATTTGATCTTGTCGACTAAATTCCCCACCACTAACAAGAAGCTGCTGTGTACCTAATAAAGTGTCCAGTGTGCTTGTTTACTTACTACCCACCGACAGCACACTCAGTACATGCTCAGTACATGCTCAGTACATGCTCAGTACATGCTCAGTACATGACAGTGGCGTGCGCTCAGGGCAATCAAGGCAATCAGTGATTGGCCAGTAAAAATCTAAAATGACCGTGTGTCACAACTATATATGAATTGTTCTAAAATATATCCCGTTTTCCCCTCACTTCTGCTGCTGAAGCTTGGCTGAACTCAGTGCCTTTTAGTGGCCTCTACAGGCCGCTGGGTAGTACTGCGCTGGAAGCATGGTTCTGCTTTTACCACAGCGGCTCAGTCTGTGGGCGTGTCCAGAGGCCCGTTCATGCTCCGCTCTCTAACATGAGCTTTCAGAACCAGAGCGGACAGCAGCTTCTTTTAGAGCTCTGCACTCTGAGGACCATTCGAGATTACAATTTTCAGACTTATTCTGATTGGACAATTTGACAGATTTTTGGACTTATTGGGACCATTTTATTCTTTTTAAGGGTTTTCAGGCCGATGATTTAATTAGCCTCAAACACATGTTATGCTCTGATTAATACTCCTATTCCGGCTTTGACTAAACTGGGTGGGATCAAAGGATTATAAGTCAGTGATTTTTGGTGAGCGCGCAACTGAGCATGTGCAGAGGAGAGGGGACGCAACAGCTAGGCGCCCAAGTGTTCAACGACCAGACTTAAAATCTTATCTTTTAGAGACAATCTTGTGTTTGGACAAGTCTGTGTTTGTGGCTCAGGCTCTGTTCATGTTCCCAATGATTAGATGTTAGTTAGAAATACAGGCAGTATTTAAATAACAGAGCGCTAATTTGTGGAATGAATTGGTCGATGAAATCAGCTTATGTATCCATTTAACACTCTGATATGGTATGGGAGTTTAGCTCAGTAGGATTTCTTCCACTTTTCTATTAATCACTAAATATTGATGAAGGTCTGCTTGCCCATCCATAAAAGTCACCACTCACCACTGGTACATGCTCATGCTCAGTACATGCTCATGCTCAGTACATGCTCATGCTCAGTACATGCTCATGCTCAGTACATGCGCCGCTGCTGCATGGAGACGTATTGAGCTCGTAGGCTGCATTTTGGCACTATTTTGTGTGAACAGTGAGAAATATTGAGAGACAGCTATTTTCTCTCCATTCTGCTAAGTGTAGTTTTGGTAATTGGGGTCACGCATTAGTCAGCACGGACAAAAGGACAAATGTGTCAGAGCAGCTTTTCAGAGTTGCCCAGGCACACTATACTATAATACACGGTAATGTGCAGACACAGACGGGGCGTGGCCTGTTTTGTGTTGAAGGGAGACGATCACTTTTATCATTGTTTCATTAAAGGTGCACTATTTAACTGATGAGGGTCCGCCACCTGCTTGTCTCTCTGGAGATCCATCTTGTATTTATTCAATTTGACCCCTTTTCCGCCAAGTTGGTTCCAGTGCTGGATCTGGGCAGGTGCCAGCTTCAGAAACACTAGCTTTGAGGACCGTTTCTGGTGTAATACCATAGAAGAAGACAGTAATGGTGATGGCAAAACAAAGGTAGTTAGCATATACTAGTGGGGGCAGTTTGGAGAAAAATAACCAAATGGTCTCTGCTGTCTGGTAAACGTGCTGATATGGCACAGCACAGAACCAGCAGCAGTCCAGAACCAGCTCTGAACCGGACCAGAACTCGCTCCTTGGTTTTATTCCTCCAAAATATCTTGAAAGACATTGATTCTTACAGTGAGCAGGCTCACTTCTCCTCAGATCTGACCTGTAACTTGGCCTGGTGATGTCACCTGCTTCTCTCCATGGAGACGGTTAAGTTTAATGCCATGCCGTGGAAAATGTCGATATTATCTCCATGAAACAAGCCTGGTGTCAAACCTGCACCTCAGTGAAGCATGAACACAGATTTATGAAGAGTTTATTCAGACTTAAGGCTTAGTCACTACACACTTACAGGGCTAGTGTTAGGAGTCAGCATTAGTTATAGTTAAGCCAGTCAATAAACATCTATTTTTGTTCCTCCTGATAGCGGTTATCAGATTTGTATTCTTGGTTTGTGGTCTGTCAGAGATATGCTTGAAGATGAGTTCCTCAATGCACAGAAACCAGAGAACCACAACCACATGTATATTATCTTATAAAGAACATTTCACCCCCAATAAATATACGACGAACAGCTGACCTTTTGCACTGAACTGTTACAGAAGTGGACTCCTGGTGCCCTGCTCTCCACTCCCCAGACGCTTCCTCTGTCAGCCCCATCCATTAGGCTCTCTCCTCCTTCACCTTGCCCGTTCTCCTCCTCTGGTCCTCGTCTCGTTTCAAAATAAACAGCTCGTGTGTTTAAATGACAGAATGGATCCTCTCTCCGTTGGGCCGGGTCAGAAGCATACATCATGAGCAGCGAACTGAGTTTATTCATTCGCTTTTTATGTCACCCATTTAAAGGTTATTCATTCTTGAGGTTTGTGAACTACTTTTGGGCACTTTCGATGTCAAGCTGCTTCTGCTCAAATGTTGATGAGTTACTATAGCAACACATACATGAACAAATCTAATATGCTTCCAGTCTTTTACTCTTTTAACATTTTTATTTAAAGTTAAATACTGTATGAGCCCAACATTTGTGAAAACGAAACATTTAACTGCTAGTAAACCTGAGCGAGTGGCTCAGAAACTTCAAGGTCAGCTAACTTTAGTGTAATATCGGATGTGTGTGGTGACGAGGGCAGTGTGTGTCACTCCTGGACACTACTCTGCGGAGCCCCCTTCAGTTTCTCTTTTCCCTCTGGGTTTGCGGAGTTTCTCCTGACAGAAGGAGGGTCTAAAGACAGCGGGTGCTCTGGGGCAGTTTGCTTGATTTTTGTGAACGTTGTATAATCGGTTTGCCTTTTATCTGGAAATGACTTTCATTGTTTGATTTTCTAACTGTTTCTGATGGTTTGAACAGCAATTTTGTGAAGCCCTGCGATGCAACTGCTGTGGTGATTTTGAGCTCAACAAATAAATCCAACAAAAACTTAATTTGGCAGTTTGATTGGAGCAGTTTGATTTCCTCCCTCCGAACGGAAGGCCGAGCTGGGTTTGTGTGAGGACGCGAGGGGACAGAGAGGGGGTGTGCTCGGGAGTGAACGCTCATGATGTGTGCACAAACAGCAGCAGCTCAGAAGGACATCAGGCACCAGTACTCCGCACTGTCTGCAGTCTGGTCTGTTTGTGTCTGGGAGCGCCTGGAAAACACTCATGAGGACAATTTAGAGGTTACACAGGGAAAGTTATGGCAGCGCTTCAGTTTAGGGAAGTATTCAGCCATTCACGTCTTCTCAAACTCTTATCACAATAGATGCTTTTGTAATACACTGTAATCTTGATATGCATTCATTTGGGTTTTTGGGACACTTTCTTGCTCAATTGTATTTATAACATTGGGGCACGGTAGCTTTTGTTTTTCTTCCCATGGTAATTCCCTTTGCTAACACCAATCCTGATGAGGGAACACTTGACTGGTAGAAAAATAATGTGTGGTTTTCAATAGTTGATTACATAATGAAATCAGGAATCAGTAATCAGGATATATTTTGCCAAAGCAAACGTAGACAAGAGCTTGAGCAGTTTGAGCCAATCACAGGAGCCAGTTGAAATGCTTCCATATTGAAACGATCGTGTTTGGCTAATTGAATGGATCATTTGGTACAGTTTTAAAACTCAAACCTCGCACAATGGTATCACTAGTGCTAATGCAGAAGTGCTCCTTTGGACGTTTGGTAACTCCACTTTCACCAGACTCAAGATACATACATACTCTCCCCGCTACTGCTAAAGCCTGAAAAATGCAACATTTGGTCCTTTTAAAGTGCTCATTTACTTGCGGTGATGGAGTTATTTCGATCTAGCGTGCACTGTTACCGCCACACTTCATGTGACTGTGCTCAAATGAAGTAACTGTATGGCAGGAGCAGAAGGCCAGTGTTTCAATGCGACTCAGATTACCCATAATGCAGTGTGTGGATGGCGGTGCACTGAGGTGAGGCGAAGGCTGTGGAAATGGAGATATCTGCATGGCTTCAGCAGCACAAGCGAGACAGTCCCTCCAGATCAGAGTCCGAGCAGCGGTTCACATGGAACACTACAGTCTGGAGCTAGCACACATGGTCACATGACATTCAGCCATCTTCATCTGTCAGAAGGAACTAGTGACATTGTGGGCGGTAAAGACTCTCGTCTGACGGTTTAAAGCGACATGTTAGGGGAGATTTGTTTTTAGTCAGGGGGAAAGATGGCAGCCATGTGTCTATGTCCCGTCAGGTCATCTCGAGCCATTCTGCTCATTTCCCCAGTGTTGTTCACAATATTGCCAAGGACAAAGCTGTAATGTGTAGTGCCATTTGTGGCCAGTCCAACCATTATTAATCAATAGCACTTTTTATTCTGTCCACCTTTTTTTAGGATTTCTCTGCTAAAAATATGAAAAATGAATGAAGACTATTCCAGCAAAGCAATAGCCTTGTTTTATAGCACTGTAAACGGCATCAGGTGTAACTTTACTGTCTCTTTAAATGGAGGATTGGCCAAGTGTTTTAGACTGAAAGCGGGAAACCTATTTGCCATAAAAAGCTGAGGATCAAATGCATCAATGACAAAATCCCCATGTTTTTTGGCTGCAGTGCAAAAATAAGCTAAAACAATGTCAAAAAGTAATCAAAAGCGCGGTGAACTGCTGGGTCACGACTGGTACATAGATGTATCAGACTTAAAGAGCCACTAAACACCAACACCCCTTATTTTTAACTGATTAACTGTGTGAATGGGATAAACATTCTCATCCCTGACTTATTTTGTCATTTTAGTGCATATTTGTTAAAAACCTGACTTTTGGGTCCAAAGCTGTGCCTGCATTGTCCTCTTTGGATTCAACTGTGGCCACTACATTTGAATTTCACGTTTGGACCTGCGGCCTCTGCTGGATTATAAACTCGGTCACTACGTCACGACTGACCCCGCCCCAGTGTGTGACGTGGTGTGTGAGAGCCGAGGGGGGAGGGGGCCAAGCGAGCCGAGAACGCTGTGGACGCGCTAGCATTGTTATTTTAGCATCGGGTGAATGTCTGCTCTTATCCAGATTAGAATCAGAATCAGAAAGAGTTTATTGCCATTGTCAATGAACAAAATTCACAAACATAGGAACTTGTCTCGGCCTTAAGGTGCAACATAAAACACTGAGCAATATTCAATCAAAAAAGGCATGCATTAGGAAACAATTTAAAAGTTACTATAAATAGAAAATATAATAGGCATTTCCTATGTACAACAAGAGTTACAGTTTAGATTACAGTTTGAGTGCAGAAAGTGACAGTGCAAGTGAGTGGTTGAATATTTGTAGTTAAAGTGACAGGAGTTTAGAAAGTGTTCATGAGTCCAACGGCAGAGGGAAGAAACTATTCTCCGTGGCGGAGGTTCTGGTCGCGGATGGACCGTAGCCTCTGCCTGAGGGGAGTGGCCCTCCTGCCTGAGGGCGTGGTTCAAATAGACCATGTCAGCGGTGAGAAGGGTCAGCTGTGATCCGAACCTGCTCGTTCCCAGAGCCCTGGAGACGTACAGGTCCTGCAGAGATGGAAGTCTGCAGCCGACTCACCTTCTCGAGCAGAGCGGCGCTGTAGTTCTTGTTTGTCCGTGGCTGTGGCTCCAGCAGAGGGCGCTGTAGTCTCTGTTTGTCCCTGGTCTGTGGTCTCCAGCAGAGGGCGCTGTATCCTCTGTTTGTCCCTGGGCTGTGGCTCAAGCAGAGGGCGCTGTAGTCTCTGTTTGTCCCTGGCTGTGGCTCCAGCGTACCACACAGTGATGGAGGAGGTGAGGATGGACTCAATGATGGTCGTGTAAAACTGCACCATCATCTGCACTAGAAGGCAGCCATGTTTCCTGTTGGCAGCCGCTATCAATCACTGGGCTAGAGCCCGCCTCCTCACCGGCTCGTCGTTATTCTGCTATCGTACCCTAAATAACAAAAATGTTGTTGTTATACGCATCTAAAATAATGTTCCAAGCCTCATTAAAGATGTGGAGGCTCATCAAAACTACATCAAATGCTAAATTTTGAACGATTCACTTCCCTTTGCTCCGTACATGATTTAAAAACGGTTGGACTGTCCTGGTCTTACTGCAGTCCACATGGATCTCTCACTGACCCAACGCTTTCTGAACGTCTGAAATATTCTCTGCGACAAGGTTATAAGGACTTTTCACAAGTCTCTTAGCCCAGAGTGAGTTTGGCTGTAACGGTAAAGCTAACAAACATTAGCATGCTGACAGCAGTGCACTTCCTGCTTCTTGGACAGTAGAACACGCTAAGTAGATGCACACAGTTCTGCAATGGGTACATGAATTAGTTCTGTTTTTCACGTTTCAAAACAGTCAAAAGTCAGGTACGGGGCCTTTAATATTGTCAGAATACTTGAATAAATGCTGTTTGTATTTAGCATCTTAAAATCTCTATTGGTTTAGCATTAGGCTAACTGAAAATTCTGAGGATGTTCTTCCATGACATATAGGGGTTATAGCCCACAATGCCGCTCGATGTGTTTTCTTTGCTTTTTTGCCTACTTTTTCTCCTCTTTGTTTTATTTTCAGTTTCCATTTACTGTATAAAGTTGTTGCTTCATTAGTGCAAAGCTAGCTTGTTAGCTAATGGCAGGGGGAGATAAAGGACACTTTCCACTGGCCCACAGCAATTCATTTCCTCAACACACAATGTCATAAACAACGTAACAACGGAAATCAAGGTCATGAGTTGAATTGTTTTTATTTGTTTCCATGTCAACAATAATCTGTAGAGTTTGTTATTAGACTGTAGCAGCTTGTTCACATTTTAGTTGTATTTAGTTGTCTTTACGGTTTTGCCACACAATGCCAACATTCCAAATGTTGCTTAATCTCTATTGCCAAATACAGAGAGCGGGTCTGGACAGACTCTTTCTGTCGCACACACGAGGCCAGAAGAGGTGCATTAGTTGTGGGAGACGTTGGCGAGTTGCTGAAATATGCAACAGTACCACACTAATCCATTCACACCCACAGTATGAATCATTTTGGTGAGTCGCACTAACATCTCCAGTTTTCTACTATGTCCAGCCAGTCCCTCCTACTTTCTTGTCAAAATGTTGAAGTTGTAGTAGGCAGGCTAGCACTCTTACCTCACAGCTAGAAGGTCACAGGTTTGATTCCAAAGCTGGGGGGTCTTCTCTCTGTGTGGAGCTTGTAAGTTTTCTCAGTTTCTGGCTGGATTTTTTCAGGTTTTATGTCATCCTTGGACATGCACAATAGGCACACAAACACACAAACAAACGCACCCACACACTCACTCACACACACACACACACACAGAAACACACACATGCTAGTCTTTTGTCGTTACTCCGCCTGTCAATCAAAACGTCTACATCTTCTCTGTTTGAAAGAGCTTGTGCCTCTGCTGCTGCTGCTGTGCCTCATCAGGCCTGTTATTTTCCTTTGGCACATTTATCCTCAAAACATGCTCCACAAATGGTTTCCAATTTGTATTAAAATGAAAGTAGGCGTTTCTGAAGAGCCGCGCTACAGATTAGAGGCAGGAATCAATCACAGAGCACAGGGAAACGCATCTGCTTTTTTAACGTTATTTCCTGTTTTAATCCAAATATTGTGTATTGAAAACGTGGTTAATAGCATTATTTTGCCTGGACAAGAATTGTGACATTCAAAATATGTCACAAGGTTAATAGTTGAATATCTAGATGCCATCACAATGACCAAAACATGTCATTCAAAAGGCAACATTATTTCCCTTTTTAGATCATATTTTGTTTCGAATTCAAACATACATTGTTTCTTTATTTCTTTATTTTAGTTAATCATAGTAAAAGTTTTTGTTATTCATATTTTGTTTTCAGAAAAGTAGGAAATGGACGGACTATTGCTCGTATTGTGCCCCGGCAGTAGCGTTAACTCTGGCGCAGCAGAGCTCATGCGTCACACCTCGCAGTCGGCGCAATTGACAGCGCAGGGCGTGGCCTTCTAAACAAGAGGCGTGATTATACCAAAATATGAGGTGGAGTAAAGCAATTTGAGGGCGTGGTCTGGTGCATTCTGGGAATGGCCAGAATCGAAACTAATAAACTTCAAAACCAGCATTAATAAAGCTTGGGAATGTTTAGGAGTTTTAGATATTTGCCTCAAGCATAAATGACCCACATTAACCTGTGTGGGTTTCATATTTGAGAAGCTTCGCAGAGGAGGGGAAACCTCCCTCTGTCTCTTGACGTCTTTTGACGCACAGGTCGGGTGGGCCGGGATAGGCTAAATTCTCATTTAACTTGGCGGGACAGGTTATAAGGAATCGGCTCTGATAAACATGCGTGACACCGGTGCAAAACTTGGTTCAAAATAGACTGATATTCAACATAAGCTGAGCTCCGGCTCATGCTTCTGAAGTATCGCCCTTGCGTCCACGAAGCACTCCGCGTTGACATGCGTTCGGATGAGTTTGCGTCTGAGTCGGGACAAATTCACTATCCCTGGTCCTGCCCGGCTTCGACGCGGTCGTCTCAGATGGGCGGGACATGTCTGGTCACAAAGATTATGTATAGAGAGACACCATAAGCTATAATGTAGTTTGTTAGCACGACCACTGTCTCCCACAATAGCCTCAAACTTCAGAGAGACCTGTGCATACACTTTTTTTATTAGGGGCAAGAGCTCCTCTGATACGGAAAAGACGGCACAGATGGAAAGCTGTTGGTAAGCTCATGGGGCGGACGGGGTCTTTGTGCTAAGTATATGCTCTATTAAGACCTACAATTTGATTCTGGTGATCATTCTATTGAGGATCTAAGTGTTAGGCGCATTTTCAAACGTGTTGGGTTACTCCACCGAAAAAACGTGGTAAGACTAAATACCCACTCACCTTTATATGGAGAGCCGCTATGTCCAAACGATGCCTGGATATGAAAGGCCTGATTGTAAAAGACATCTCCCACTAGGGGCATTTTGAATGCGTCACACAGAGGACGTTTCCAGTAATTGGATCAAAACACTATCCATCGATATACTGCTCGGACGCTGACATCTATCGCAGATCGCCAGCGGATCCCGAATAAGTCTTACAGCCGTCTTTCAGTTATGCCAGTCCTGCGGTAGTGTCGCAGGCATAGAATGAGAGAAATTGAAGTCGACCGAACCCGCCCTCCTTGAAAAGGCTTTCCTGTCCCATACCTGTTCCTGCCCATGGAGAGACCTTGTATAGCTACCCTGGGCAGATAGTCCGTTTCACAATGTTCTGCTAGGGGGTGACCTTCGTGCCATGTGGCCCGAGGCAAAGCCATGGGTGCCAATTATATATAGAGCCATGCCGACAAGAGAATGTTCCTATATGTATGGCGTATAATCTGCATCATTTATAACAGGTAGCAGAAACTTACTAACGATACCATACCAAAAGATGTTTTCGTGGATTAACGCTCAGAACTTCACTCTGAGCATCAAAGGTGAGCTTGAGACAGAACTGATTTGGAACAAAAGGCAGTCAATAATATGAGAGGAAGCCCTTATGTGGGAACGGGAGCTGGGAAAACACCATTTTGTCAAGTTTGATAGATGATATAAAGATCATGAGAATAGTCATTATCTTCAGCTTTCCTCTGATTTGAATCTGTCCACTATAATTGAGCAGCCTAGCGTCTTAAGTAAGCTTATAGCCCAGTAGCTTGATCGCCCTTTATTATAACAGGTCGTACAAGCGAGGGAGGGGCTCCCACGCAGTAAAAGCTGTGAGCCATTGAACGACAAAGCAATTGAGGGACTACGGTTTAGATTTGATGAGCATCGCTGTAGACTTTTACATTGACAGTCCTTTTATCTTGAACGATCAAGATATCTGTATATTTTATTGAAACAGACTAAAAAGCAGCGGGTGGTATTTCTCTATTGAGACTGAATATAACTCCGCTGAAATTTGAGCTGTAAGGAATTTAGTTGGATTTATTCGTAAGATTATATTTAATGCTGTCTACTCTTTGAAATCACAAGGAAGAAGCTACAGAATGGGTACATAAACTTTAAAGCAGCCAATGAGATTAAGAAAGTCTGCTACATACAGTCGATGTTCTGTTGAAGAAAATAAAATCAGAAACATTAAAACTTCTTAGAGGCACTGTTTTAATTAGATTAAATAAATTAGATTGATATATGATGTAAAACAATCATTATAAAAACTACGCTTAGGGAACTTATTACGTTCGATTAAAGTCTTGAGGCTCATGGAACTCCTGAGATATCTCGCTGTATTAACGACACTATTAATATTAGAGTGAAAATCAAATATATAGAATACTTTCCCTACACGCGCTCAGCAATGATCACCTAATAATAGTCTCCTAGATACTAGCACATCGTTATTGTATCAAAGTTGCAGCCACTCTCAAATGTATTCTATTCTAGCTCTCCATGTTTTGTTCTAAAGCCGGCCTTTCAAGGGATGTGAGAGAGAAACTGGGTTGCATGGGAGGTGTGACTGAGTCGTAGCAGTGACTTGTTGTCGAACGTTGCTCTTGGTTACATATCTACGTGTTTAAAAAAATCAATTTTCTAGTTTGCCTCTGTAGGAGGCTCAAAGATGCTCGATGATTGGGTTCAGTCTGGTTTTCTGAGTTCAGTCTGGGAAGGAAGTAGGTTGTTGGATTTGGCACTTGCTCACACAGGCTTGACTCGCTTGTAAGTGGACACGCGCATGTAGACAGAGTGAATCCACTGGGTGGCATATTTAGCCTCTGCCGTGCAGAATGAAATCATAGATTGGAGTGTCGTTCCTGCCATAATTAGTCAGAGCTTTCGCAACTGACGGCTAAGGGGTGGCAGCATGTAGAGGGTTGAAAGTCAGACAGGGTTCCCAGGACTGTGACTGCAGGTGGCAACAAAACAGGTCAGGAGGCATCTGTGTCTGAGACTCGCAGTGTATGTTTTCAGAACAGAAAGTATGCTGCCTATGTTTTCTGATATCTCCTTAGCACAATAAGGAGCCATTCAACCTCATGATTATTAGGTGCATATTAGTCGGAGTTGATTCCCCGAGCTAGCCAGGACTCCCTATGCTTCGTTTGCTCATCAGTGGAGAGTTGGAAGAAATCCCCATGTGGATCAGACTTAGATGAAGTCAAAAGCTAAGCTACATTCATGATCTAACAGGGGAGAATTAATGAACTGAGGCTGTTTTGCTCCGCTCGAGTGTTCAGGATTTATCCGGTTGCATTGCGAGCTCACCAGGAACTCTGATAAAGGGGGGAAGCAGTCTCAAGTGGCTGTGACACGAAGGCTCTAAATAAAACGCTGAACTGAAAAGCATCAAATGATTGATGTGCCATTATGGATAAGGGGCAGAGGACAGTGAGCTGGTTATTCAACGGACATATTTGCCCCAAATGAGTAGAGGGTTAGTAGGAATGGGTCCGGTAAATGTACTGCATGGTACTAGGGGGGAGTCAAGACGTGTCGGCTCTTCTTTATATAGGAGACGGCTTTTAATGATCCTGCAGACGTTTCATAACTGGACACTTGGGTGAAATGTTACGCGAGGATTGAGAAAGGTGTAAATTATTGAGTAGAGGGTGCTTAACAAAACGATTCTAAAGAACACAGAACTTTTAAGATGAATCTGTGCGGTAACCTCAAAATTAAGAGTTGGGGCACAGCATGTGATTGAAAAGACTCAGAGACTGCCTGGTATGATTAGGACATCTTCAGTCTGGACAGCACAGTTACCTTTGGTGTCGCTTCCAGGGTGCTTACACCGGCTTGAAAAGCGACCAAACAAAAAGTTGAGCAAAATGATCGTTTATGAAACTTGTCTTACCAGATCCGCTCCACGAAGTAATAAGCATGTAGGTATTACCGAGAGGTGTGGCGGATGTGTTAAGAGGTAGGTATTGCCCAACGGGGACTAACATAACAGCAGATTTCACTTTTTTAAGTCTTGGAGAGCAGCGCGATCAGACTGAGGCACCAGCTGGGGATAACTAGATCGGATGGCTCGATCTTTGTATAATCCAGGATGTTAATGTGCAGAGTAGCGGAGAGCATCAAATTCAGGCTTGCAGAGAGACATTGTAATCCTATCACATGATCACCCAGTTTATGATGATAGTCCTCAAGGTTAAAGAAAGTCACCTCCTGTCAAGAGATCTCCGCACGCAAGTCCTCTAAAGGAACGAAGACATGCTCTGGGACAGATCCTGATACTCCCTCCATACTAATGTTTAAGTTTCTCTCTCATCTTCTTAGACTGGGATTGCGAAGAGCTTGCTGCTCTGGATTTAAACGTCCAAAAATCATCTTCTCCAGGGAACGGCGGTTTCTTTGCGCATTATTTGTCCTGTAAATCAAGGAACAGTCAACAACTGAGTGTGCCGAGTACTCCATGAAGATGAGACTGGGTCAGTCCGATGACGCAAGTAGTAGCAATGGTGCCAAATTGTTAGGTAACTCAGCTGCTTTATTAGGTGTTACGACTTCATGTCAATATCTCACTCATCGAGCCCTTCCACGATGTATCACATAGTTAAACAGGCACACATAATAAAATTAACTAACGCCGTGCCGTCCAAGCACTTTTCTGAAGACACGGCAATTATACCATCGAATGAGATGCCAAAATGTGTTTTCTAATGCACGCAGAGCAGGACCAAGACCAAATCAATATTGTGACAGGGGGTTGGCAATCCCACAAGAGGCAATTGACATTGTATCAGGTGGAGGCACCAGTATGAAGGACAATCACAGCATATGACGAATAATTAATCGGAGCAAAGCTTTGCACTCTGGCTGTGAGATAAAGGTGAGTCCTTTAATATGTGGAGGAGAACCAGGGCCGAGATGTCGGGGTCACATGAAGCAAGAATAAAGAGTGGTCTTCCGCAGGAGACCAAAGCAAGTGGCAGTAGCCGCCAGCCATTCAGCCACTAAGGGAGAGCGGAGACATCCAGCTTCAGGCGTAATCACTATCGTGCGTGTGTCAGTGACTAAGGGCAGATGCAGCGGGTGCAAGACTTCGAAAAAGTGAGCTGCATTCAATGTTATATGGCCTAAGAAAAAGCCACTTTACAATGTCTGCGAGTTTGTCTTTGACTTAATATTGTAAAAAGATATCAATCTTTATAAAATAGATTACCATTTTCACTTATTTGCATAATTGTTGAGGTGTGTGCGACAAAATACTGGAGTGTCAAAATGGGTGCAGTTGGCTCAACTAGCAGATTTACTCCTGAGATAATAATAAACCAGGACTAAACATGGACTACCCCAAAACTCCACCAGGTCAGATCTGAAAAAAGTTTCAACTAGGGATTAATTGGGACTAAACCATTTTAAGTGAATTGGGACTAACATTTAAAGGTGCTGTACCTGAAGTAAACAGACGTTCTGTGTGTGAAGTATTCACAATAAGTTTATTAGTGCTTTTAACTACTTTCAGAGGCCGGATCAAATAATGCTGTCACAATATTGCAAACAACAACTAGCATGCAAAAAGGACACATTGGTTTCATTTTGACCCAATGAACTGCTTTTACAATTATTTGTACTGGGGTAAAAAAAACTGCAGCTTTATTAGATGGAAAAAGAAGGCAGTACGATTAGTTGGCGTTTCCCAAACCCTCTTATGTACAGCAGAGCTCACAGTGCTATGGCGTTGTCAGGCCTTGTGAGCCTGTAGCTGAAGCAGAGCCGATGAAGAATGGTCCTCCTCAGGCACTAAGCGAATGACGTGACACCTCATTACCAGAATACAGTGCCATGGACTATACATTGTGTCCTCCTGTGGAGACACTAGCAGCATTGTGGCTGGCGGGTGAACACTCAGAAAGCACCGCACAAAGGGGTGAGAGCAGGGCCGGCCCAGCCTATAAGCGAACTAAGCAGCCGCTTAGGGCCCTGTGGTGTTAGAGGGGCCCCCAATCTGGCAACCTGACTCATGCGAAGCACAAGTGCAGCGTGTGCCACTAGCGTAGTAGCGCTGCTGCAGCTCAAACAGCGTAGCTGTGCTGTTAGCGCGGCAGCGCACACAACGCTACCATGTAACGCACAAACAGCATTTATTTGTCATGACAAACTGGCAACCAAGGCACCTGACCTGCGCTGATTGGTCAACTTCATTGTGCGCGAGCAGAACGAAAGCAAGACATAAACACATCAGAAGGTGGTCTTCATGTCCAAAAGAATACATCCCTCCGGAGCCAAAAAACGAAAGAAGAAAAGACGTGACGAGGAAAAGAAAGTGCAATCTCCACAACACTCTCCAGGAACTGACCTTCTTTTAAAAAGAGACTGTTAGTGCTGCTGTGTGAAAGTACATGAGTCTGTTAGTGAGCCGATAGTCCCCTTAGGCTGGCAGCCAGACCAGAGCTCTGGGCCGGACCAGAACCTTTGACAGGAAACTTTGGAGTGAACAGTGTTAGCCCCTCATTCACACAGAACGAGCAGTGCAGCCCCCCGTGTGTTAGAGATGAGCGGGTTTTAAAACATTTTTTTTCAAATGGACTGGGAGTTCGCATCTTTCCTTTGCGTCCCCTCTCTCTCCCTCTCTCCCGCTCTCTCCAAACACACAGGAGCCCGACCCCCGCATGCCGGAGCATCAGATCGCAGTGCTGCGAGGGAAAGCCTTAACAGCAGATCAGTCGTGACTCGTGATGTCTGTTTTACTTTAATTACATACATCAAAAGCCCCCCCACCTATCCCCCCTCGCCTTTTACCTGGTCCCAAACTCTCATCGGCTCCCGCTACACCAACAATAGCCCCCCCACCTATCCCCCCTCTCGCCTTTCACCTGGTATCTCCATAGCTAGGATGCACTGGGTCTCAGCGTTGCCGGGACTTATAGTCATATTAAAAATCAAACCAACCCGGGGCCCTGTGTAAAAACAGCCTCCCCTAAGTGCTATTTCTGTAGTAACATCACACAGATGGGGAAACAAAATGCGAGTCAGACTGCCCAATCTGAGAAATTTGATTCATATTCCCTGTAAAAAGATAACGGCCAGTCTCACTGAAACTAGTCTGAAACTGATCCTTATGTAACAAATCATTCTTAATTAATAATTTTATTTCTTCTAATAATCTTGATTTTATGTTTTTAACTGAAACATGGCTTGACAAAAACAGAGGAAATGTTGTTCTAATAGAATCTGCTCCACCCAACTTTATGTTTGAATCTGAAACACGAGAAAACAAAAAGGGAGGAGGTGTGTGTGCTTTTGTTATGAAAAGGTTGTCCTTTGGGGTGTTTTAATCATTTGAGCATGTATCCTTCAAAACGGAGCTAAAACTGTCTCCATCCATTCTCTTCATTGTTTTATACAAGCCTCCTCAGCACTCCCAACATTTTATGGGTGATTTTTACTGAGATGCTTTCAGTCGTATGCACAGACTTTGATGGTTTGGTCAATGTTCAATGTTCATGTTGATATAATTTGTGACTTAAGCGCTAAAGAGCTTCATGCTGTCCTTACTCAGCACGTGAGTGGCCCCACCCACAGCAGAGGGCACACTTTAGATCTCCTAATTAATATTTCAAACGTTAATGTGGTCGATGTGTTGCTCTGTCTGATCATTTCTGTGTCTTCTTTGACCTGTCTGTTTTTCCCAAACCACCAGCTGGTCCTGCAGTTGTCCGGAGGAGACACATAAATGAAAACTTTTTATGGAAATGATAAACTGTGAAAATGTCTCATGTTCTAATGTAAATGATTTGTTGAACTCTGTTACATCAAGTGTTTTGAATGTTCTCGACACCATTGCCCCCCTATGAAGGCTAAAATTGTTAAAAATAAGCAGAAGGCGCCATGGAGAAATGATGATTCGGTCAGGGCACAGAAAAGGGAGTTCCGCCAGGCCGAACGAAAATGGCGCAAGTCGAAGCTTGAGAGATTTACACAGAGAGAAGTTGTACATGTACAACCTCATTTTATGTAGAACTAGGGAAGGATATTTTTCTGAAATAATTGGAAGCTGCAGTAACAACTCGCGTGTCCTGTTTGCCACAGTAAACAGATTAACAAACCCTCCAGCTCAGCTGCCGTTAGAACTCATTTCCACATCCAAGTGTAATGAGTTTGCATTATTCTTTAATGACAAAGTTCAGGGCATTGAAAAATGCTATAAATTCTACAATGCATAAAAGAACCTAAACTAAAACCACCTACACACATAGAGCTGACTCACTTTGCACCTGTAACTGACAAAACTGTCCAGGAGATCATCACCAGTCTGAGTTCATCTACATGCTGCCTCCATGTTTGACCTCCAGATTTCTAAAGTCTGTGCTGAACAGTTTGTTAGCACCACTCACTCACATAGTTAACATGTCGCTTCAATCTGGAACATTCCTAATGTCTTTGAAAACTGCGGTCATGAAGCCTCTCCTAAAGAAGAGCAGTCTTGATGCCGCAGTACTGAGTATTTACCGGCCCATCTCTAATCTGCCATTTTGGGGGCAAAGTCCTTGAAAAGGTTGTTTACCAACAGCTCACTGATTTCCTCTTAATAAACAACTCATTTGATGTTTTCAGGTTTTAGACCTCATCACGGCACTGAGACTGCTGTTGTCAAGGTGACAAATGACATCCACCTGAACAATGACGCGGGCAAAGCCACAGTCTTAATTCTGTTAGATCTGAGTGCTGCTTTTGACACTGTCGATCATGGGACCCTCTTACAGAGACTAGAGGACTGGGTGAGCATCACTGGCACTGCGCTAAACTGGTTAAAGTACTATCTGGCAGACAGGAAGTACTTTGTTGAAAATTGGTAACTGTGTCTCAGACCAGATGCCCCTGACCTGTGGGGTGCCCCAAGGGTCAATCCTGGGACCCCTCCTATTCAACCTCTACATGCTGCCGTTAGGTCAGTTGATACGCAGTGAGAATGTGTCCTATCACAGTTATGCAGACGACACTCAGATCTATGTTTCACTGACGGCAGGTGAATATGGACCAGTGGATTCACTCTGTCACTGCATCCAACAGATCAGTGTGTGGATGCAAAACAACTTTCTCCAGCTGAACTCAGACAAGACTGAAATCATCGTCTTTGGCCACAGAAACAAAGAGAAAGTGTTAACAGTCACCTCCAGAGTCTCGCTCTAAAACCTACAAATCAAGTTAGAAATCTGGGGGTAATAATGGACTCAGACTTGAATTTTAACAGCCACGTCAAAATCAAAAGCAAAAGTATAGTGTCTAAACCAGACTTAGAGAGACTTATCCATGCGTTTGTCTCTAGTAGATTAGACTACTGTAACGGCCTGCTCACTGGCCTCTCCAAACGAGCTGTAAAACAGCTGCAGTACATCCAGAACGCTGCTGCTCGGGTCCTGACTTTAACCAGGAAATACGATCACATTAGTCCTGTGCTCAGGTCTCTGCACTGCCCCTGTGGCTCAGAGAATAAACTTTAAAGCAGCTCTGCTTGTATACAAGTCTCTCCATGGCCTAGCACCAAAGTACATCTCAGATGTTAGTGCCGTATGAACCATCTCGGACTCTGAGGACCTGCCAGGGACCATGGCTCCTGCTGGTTCCAGAGTCAGGACTAAACATGGGGAATCTGCGTTTCAGTTTTCTGCAGCTAAAATCTGGAACAGTCTTCCTGAGGATGTGAGACAGGCCGCTACTCTGGCAATGTTCAAATCTAAGCTAAAACAGTTTTGTTCAGCTGAGCACATGACTGAAATAATTTTCTTTGCACTCTTCTCTTTTATGTCTTAAACTGTTTTGTGATTTCTGCCATGTCTTTGTGATTTTAATGCATTTTTTCCTGTTGTGTGAAGCACTTTGAATTGCCTTGTGTACGAAATGCGCTCTATAAATAAACTTGCCTTGCCTTACATAAGAAATAAGCGCAGCGCTGACTGAACAGAGGAACTTAAAGGTTTCTGCATGTAACGCCCATCAGCCAATCACATCGCTGCACTGTTTCATGCAGAGGAAAGTCAGAGTCCAGTGTGTGATGTTCTGACCAGAACAAACATCTCATGTCAGCTTTATATTCTGATCAACTTTTAATGGAGCATTAAAATATTTCAATTGATTTAAAAAGCACCATTGGACTATTTGTTATAAGTTATAATGAAATTGGTAGATTGTGAAAAATAACTTGGTCTATTATAATTACGTATGTTATAATACAATAATATATTTTATAGGATAAAAGTGGCAGTGGCAGAAATGATAGTGCTCCCTACGTGTGGATCTTCACTTCTCGTTCTGTGGGAATTAACATTTTTGCACTGTGTAGTTTTAAAATATAACTTGTTTTGTCACTTTGGCAAGAAGTAACAGTCGGGAGCAGTAAAAGATACATTTGTACTTTAGCCGGCTGGACCACATGAAAAGCACCAGAATACACAAAAAGGCCTGAACATTTCTGGGGGAGGGCCCCCAGACCCCCCTGTTGAATGTGGCTGTAGACCCTTAACACAAACACATTTGTAACAACATCTCTGAGAGGTGAGTTATTCATACAGGGAGCAGAGATGATGTCAGGGTGATACCAAGTTGCGTTGTGGGATTTGAGTCGTCAGTATTTCTTGTGTGTTGTGGGATTTGAGTCGTCAGTATTTGAGCTTGTGAGGAGCTGATAATAAACTAACCAAGATGTCTAACGGACGCCCTGGTGTTTTGGTGCGCTTTGTTTGCGTCGAAGAAAGTTCCAAGTTTGTGAATTGTTCACTGACAACGGCAATAAAACTGATTCTGATGATGTGGTGAGGGGCCCCAAAGGAAAATTTCGCTTAGGGCCCCCTGAAGGCTTGGGCCAGCCCTGTGTGGCAGGAGCTTAAACTGGAAACGCGTCGTTCAGATGTTATCACGAACATAACCAAACACATATGTGGATCATTATTTTGTTCATTTTAAACCGCAATATTATTCTGAAACTGCTTAATAATAGAAACGGGTCCATTGACTCTCCACTGCTAGCCCCGCCTCTTCATTGCAGCATTTCATTGGAGCAAGCCACACATTTGCATTTACAGTGTTTTTTTTAATGGGAGAATGGCTACACAGCATTTTGGAATCCTAAGCATATGAGCAGCAGAACCATCTGCCTCCTCAGCCTCTCCATCAGCTCATCTTTGCCACCACCACCAGTGTCATTTACATACATACCCACTATGTATGTGGATATTATCCTCATTTCACAAACAATATTTATTTAAGAAAAAGGGGGGATTGATGCATATTAATGAACATTTAAACACATGTAAATCTGTCTTAGGCTAATATCCATTTGCAGATGCCCAGGCAGGTTGACAGAAAGATAAAAACATGCACACACTATTTACACAGACTCTGTACAGCTGGACAGAGACAGGCAAAGGATCGGTCCTGTGAGTACAAACATTCAACTATAAATAAGATGGGAGTGACAGGTAAAATTTAGAACACAATTCATCTGTATTGCACATACCTCCATATTGCAACAATTCTTATTGCACTGATTTCAGTTTCAATTGCTTTAGCCCCTACTCCTCTGGGCTTTAAAAAGAACAATGGAATAAAGCTAATTCAAAAACAACTTAAAATAAGCTCCCAAGTAAGGGAGTAAGGAGGGAAATAAAGACATAGAGATGAATAAAATGTGGTCTCAAAGTCCATATGCCCCATGCCGGCAAAGCTGACCACCTCCTGCCGTTCTCCGTTCTTCTTCCATGTTTTGAACTTGAGCAGAGCTTCTGCTGGTGTTTTGAGGATGTGTTTTTAACTAAAGTATGTCACCAACAAAGTGGTTGGGAGGGCAAAACCATGTCGTAGTCATTTTCTCTTGAGCTCCTCACAAACTTGACAAAACTCTCTCGTTGGTGACGAACTCCCATTGCTAGATCCGGGCTGCAGAAAAACGTCTTCTCTCCCTAGTGGATCTCTCCTTTACTTCTTGCAGCCTGTAAAACCTGCTCCTTATCTCTGGGGTTCAAAAACTCATTATTAGGGCTCTCTGGATCTGCATCTCTTCTTTATTGGCCGACCTTGTGCCCCCTCTCTAATTGAGAGACCGTGACTCGAGATCCGGCCAGGACCTCAGAATACGTTTTTTTGAGAAAAGGTTCCACCGGGCCTTTTTCCTCATTCTCCAGCCCTGCAACAGCCCTCAAACAAAGTTGCTTCGGCGGGATCTGGACTCGAGGTCCAAATGTTTGCTCTTGATGGATTTGTTTTCCGCCCAAAATAGCTTCAACTCGGCTCTCAGCGCCCTCAACTTGTCTGTGTTTAAGTAGCTGTGCCACTCCACCCTGGATAACACGGCGGCCGCATCCATCCACGTCCCCTGTCAGAACTTTGGGGCCCCCATGCCGCATGACTTTTGCTTACACACTCACTTTCTGGAGCCTTTGAGCTAACTTGTCTTGTAGGTTGCAGTTCGTCAACTTCTGCAGAGTGGATGTCGATGTATTCTTCCCTTTCATTGCTTTTTTTCAACTACAACAGCCCTCAATTAGTTTTGATTCTGGATTTTCGAGTATTTGTGGAGTTAGTGCTCAGAATAGCAGCAGAGAATGTGAGGCACCTTTGTCCATCAGCGCCATCTTGGAACCCGGAGAACTGCTGTGGGTCGCATACATGATTAAAAACAAACTAAATAATAAATGTATTATGCCATATCTTTTCCGTCATCATTTTATGTTTATCAAAAGTAACAATTCCAATTCAAAGTATTTCTAAAACAGTAATATGAACCAAGATAACATTGTAACAAAAACAGACCATGAAACAAGTTGTGACTCAAATCGAATTTGTGTCTCCCATATGAATCGTGCAATAGAGTCAGAAGCAGCTAAAATGGCGGCAGATAACCACTAAAACTGCAGTTTTGCGATGTCTTCAACAGTTATGAGGATAATAATATTTTATACTGCGTGTTCTTGAACAGACTGCATTCTAAATGTAAAAAGCATAGACAAAAAGACGATAACTGAACTGCAGTTACTGAACTTTCAGTTTCGTTTCTTTTTTTCTTTTCTTTTTTTTTAGCTTTTAGCATGTTTCTTCATCAAAAGACCACCTGGAGCAGATACATACACCCTCAAGGACTAGAACGAGGTCACAGTCAGTACACAGTTTGCATTCACTCTTCTTTCTGTGTGCGCCTGTGAAAAGGTTCCCATATCCTTCCTCCCTCTTCATGTCGAGGGTTAAACAATGAACCACACGAATGCACGCTTATAGAAAACATTTGTGTTCATATGAGAATATTCTGCCCTGTCCTTTTACGCACTTTTAATACAGCAAAGCCAAGAATTTCTAGTCACTCACTAATCACAAGGACAGAGATACAGTGGCAGAGTGGTTGGCCCTTTCAGCACACAGTGCTTCTTTGTGGGTCTGCTTATTCGCTGGGCAGGTTTGTGATAGTCTGGTTACAGAGAAATTAATTCTGCCTTTCCAATCAATTTGCATTAGTATTTTTGCAAACAATCAAATCCATTCACGACGTTTGGGTGATGTGTTGCACTGAAGCAGAGTAGATCAATGGAAAGTGGACAGAATGGTGCATGCACTTTTCTGTAAGGCAAATCGATGAATTACTCAAGAGAGTTTAGTCTTGACACTTGGCTGGGACCATGTGAAATTGGTTTACTGTAGTAGAAATAAAATTGCAAAGTGGGCCGGACTTTGGGATACAGCAGTGGCCCATGCTGCAGTGCCCCAGCATGATACCTCCATGGTGTTGGGCCAAATGCAGAGAAGCGCTCTCAATATACACTGTTATAACTAATACAACTGTTTATTTGTATACTAGACGTGTTTGTCTATTTTTGAAAACGGACCATAAATCCAGAATAAATGTTTAAAAGAATAAATGAAAATATGCACTTTGCAGAGCCTAATCTCACCAAATGTTCATCTACCTCTATGTGGGTGTAATCCCTCATTGGTCCAGGAGTGTTCCATTGTAGAAAAAGATTCAGTTGTATCATCTGGACGTTTCGACTCTCTAAACAGGAGTTCTCAGACTTGTTTCACAGATTGAGAATGACTCTTGGATGAGAGTCAAAACGTATTGTGTTTCTAAAACAGAGTCCAGATGAAACAACTCAATCTTTTTGTACATCTACCTCTATCATTGTGACTGCACAAAAATGGCATGTCTTTCACAAAAGAATGTAGAATTTGAACTATAGGCATTCTAGAATAATATGCTTGCACATCGATTCTTTTATTTATTCTGTTATTTCTTTGGCAATACGATTAAACATTGCCACCAAACAGGTGGCTACAAATGAGCTTGGGTTTAGTTTTAGGTTTAGGCTTAATAAAAAGAATAGAAAGAACACATCATAATCAGGCATATCTCTCCACTAAACATCACAGGGCAGTTAAGTGTTCACACTGTTGATTTTCTTTAAGCCAGTTTTTCAGTTTTGTAGAGTAAAGTCTGATTTAAGAGTTCCATTAATGTGAATCTTTCACCGGGAACACTGACTGACCCAGACCCAGCCCCTTTTCACTCTGCAGGTCCCACTTACTCCAGCTCTGGTCCTCACACCTTCGTTTTTATATTTTTGTGTCGGTTCACACATTACGCCAGGAGCAAGAGCAACACGCTTCAAAATCATTTTCACAAATGAGTTTTAAGTTTTAAGTGTCTTTAAGTGTGTTTATGCAGTGGCACTAAAGACATATACACTGAATAAAAATGTGAACGTAAGCCCTGTGAGACGGCACGGATTATCTCAGCAAAGGAGAAATGCTCACTAACACACATTTTGAAAATGTTGTGAAAAATATTTGAAAGAAAAGGGTTCTTTGTGTAAGCAGAACATCTTATATATCTTTGAGCTCAGCTCATGAAAAATGGGGGCAAAAACAATCGTGTTTGTGTACATTTGTAGATGCAGCATTTGATTCTTATGTTATTGATCACTTAGCAACAGAATTTGGACGACTCCAGATTCAGTCCCCTGTATTTTTCATAAAGCCCTCATGTTAAATGATGGATAATCGAGGGCTTGGGCTGTCACCAACCCATCGACCACCTTTAAGTCAAAGCCTCGTGTGTAAACCTTTTGGTGTTTTATTCTAGATCATATTTCATGTGTAAAATTGTCATCTGAGCTAAAGGCTAACTGAATGATTTAGTGACACTGAAAAAGCACTTTTACATGTTACGGGTGAGGATTTAGCGAAACACAGTCAGCATCAACCACGTGTAAGAGTTTGAGCAACGGAAAGATAGAGAATTCTGTGTCACTGAATGTGTATGGTTACATCAGTGCAATCTATAATCACAAACAACAAGTTTTTTCTTTATATTAACGTTGTAAGCAGACCTCTTTGGTTGGGCACAATTACTGTTGGTGTCCTTTGCCCGGACACTTCATTTTAACCCTGACTTTTGAAGGCTTGTCCCCCTCTATCCACACGTCTTATCATTCCCTCCTCACGCCTTTGAAATATTCACCCTTGCTTTTCCTGCGTGTCGATGGGATAGAAGCCTCCTTCCTCTATGCTTGCTAGCCCCAGCGCGGGACAAAAGCAGCGTGCCAAATCCCGGGCTGTATATATTTTATTGGATTAATCCTTTCATGACATGGCCTTGTTTGGGAAGTGTGATGTAGGCTAAGCTCTTTGCACTGGCGGGAGTGGTTAAAAGTCATGGGTATAAGGTGGGCGAGCCGGAATGAAAACAGGAAAGGGGAGATTAGGTTAGATTGGATTTGGAACAATGCAGGTTGGTGAAGAGAGAGAAGGACAGAAATAACGGATGCAGCTGCTGTTGATGATGTGATAATTGCAAAGGGGAATCTGAGAAAAGGTTGGGAGGGAAATGTCAAGTCAGAGCTTGAAAAAGCCAGCCGGGTCGATACAGTGGACTTTTGGAGGGAAGTTGCGGCCTCTCTTAGTGCAGTTGCTGCACTGTAAAATAGCTAATTAGTACCTGTATTAAAGGTGCTGTATCCGATTTTTATTTTCTTAAAAATGGAAAAACAGAATAAGATCATTTTAAACTCTTTGCAGCTGTTCACATGTGCTGTTCACAGCACTGAGCATTGTAAGTATTCACGTGGTTCGGCACGGTAATGCTAACAACAACTAGCATGCTAACAGCGCACTTCCTACTTTGTGGAGAATAAAACACTATAATTAGATGCAGACCGAACTGTAGTACAAGTACTGTAGTGTTATTCGTGTCATCCCACTTATGAAAAGGAGTGACATTCAAAGTTGATATCAATTAAAGAATTGGATCAAGATTTCAAACATGACACACTGCATAAGTGTGGATATGTTTGTTATCATATTTTAAGAGTTGTGTGGGGCACCAGCCATTGATTAGGCATTTAAAGATTCTATAATCAAATATCTAAATCAGGGGTGTCAAACTCATTTGGGCCGCGGGCCGAATTTCGATGTTCAGGCTGGGTCGTGGGCCAAACATAATGGAAAAAATAAAACTATAAAAACTATAAGAAATAAACAGCTTTATATAGTCTAGTAATAGTTTGTTGTGGACACTGTTACACAAATCTGCAGCAGGTGAAAGACTCAGTCCATATTCATGCAGCAGCAGGAACATGGACTTATGACTTAATGGACACACTAAGCGTAAGGGTTAACCCCTTACGGGTCTGTATGTTCGGCGAGCGGGATTAAAACGTCTGGCGGGCCACATTGGGCCCGCGGGCCTTGAATGACACATGTGATCTAAATTAATGAATTTATTAAAAACAAATTTTGCTCGTTAATCTGAAGGTTGGTGAGAACGTAACCGTGACATTGACCCCTTTTCTGGAAATGAATGAAGACTTTACCAAATGTGGTTTATGAATATTTATTGACCAAATAATGAAACAGATAAATATGAATATGGGATATGCAAATGAGTCCATAACAGATGGAGATGCTAGACATGATTGTACTTGATCTAGTTAGTTGTGTGTGAGTTCATTCTAAGATGATTTTATCAGCCATTGTGAAAGGCATTCATACAACCAGAACCAGAGGAAGCTGTGATGCTGAGGAGATGGGCCTGTTTGTGTCCGAGAGCCTGTGTGTCCGTGTCGCCTCCAGGGTTCACGCAGGGGTCAGACTTGAGGCAGCTCGGCCACTCTATCAGGCTGAAGAAGCACTGGATCAGGTTCAGGGATCTGCATTCTCCTTGGCTCTGAGACGTTCCTCAGATAGAAGAGGCGGTTGCACTGATTCTCTGATGAGGCTGGTCTGAAGAGATCCGGGATCCAAAGTTTCGTTGTAGACTTGAAAAGTTGCAAAATGGTCCTTTGTTGAATTTTCCTAAATCACATCTAAGAAAAACGGGCACAGATTGAAGGGAGAGAAAAGTTAGCTTCTGCGTGCGTGTGTCTCTGGAATGTTCTTTGTTCCGTGGGTTAGCTTAGCATTGCTAGGCCAGAGATAAGCCCTCATCTCCCGAGACCCTTCTTGGAGGACCTCGCCGATGGAACCGAGTTTGTCTTCTCTTTCTCTCTCTCACAGACCCCTGGGGGGTTGCTTTTGCACCAGTGTTCGACCAATCAGCACGCATGCTTAGTCAGAGTTGATCAGAGAAAAAGATCCAGAATAATGCGGCCATTGTTTAGCATTAACATTAGGCCACATATCGGTGTAATCCCTCATTCGTCCAGGAGTGTTCCATTGTAGAAAAAGATTCAGTTGTAGTCATCTGGACTCTGTTTTAGAAAAAACAAAATTGAGAATTGAGCCATTGAGCCATTGAGAATGACTCTTGGATGAGAGTTGAAACGTTTTGTTTTTTCTAAAACAGAGTCCAGATGACTACAACTGAATCTTTTTCTATTAGGCCACATAGTTACAAAGTAATATTGTTCAAAACACAAGTTACAAAACAGTTAAATCAACGCGCAGAACACAAGAACATCATGTACAGTCAATTCATCTTGTGGACAAAGTCTGCAATCAGATGATTGATTTCTAAAACCGCATAGTCTTTTTAGCGTTTTAGCTTTTGTCTTTGGATGGAAAATGGCTCTGTGAGTTAATTTGAATCTAAAAGCAGTCATTTTCCAACGTTCAAAGCATGAAGTTTCTGCTCGGTCATAAATCTCCAGTGCCATGGCAACATTCAGAGGTCATCTGCAGGTCACTACAGAACACAGAGGTCTGATTTTGACTTAAAGCTGAATATGTAGAATATGTAGAAAATTACAGGAAATAAAGTGTACACATTAAGAAGTTAAAGTATTCATTAAAATGTTACTAAGCCTATTCACATGAGCAAAAGAAAAGCATCTGATTGAATAAATGCAAGTTGAAGGCTACATTGTGGAACATTCCAGGTGTACATACACACACACACACACACACACACATAGTGAATAATGCACAACCCAAACACCAGCCAACAGAGAGGAGCTCCACTGTCCTAATGCATCACACTCTGTCAGACGCACAATTAGACGCTCTTTACTTCAGTTTATGAAATGTCAACAAGTAAATGAACTTCCCCCCATGCTCCAGTGCAGAGGGGGAGAGGGAGGGGGAGGGAGAGAGGGAGGGGGTGAGGGAGAGAGGGAGAGGGAGGGAGGAGGAGAGAGATGGAGGGAGGAGATGAGAGAGGGAGGGAGGAGAGATGAGTGAGCGATGAGGAAGAAGAGAGAGGAGGACGGAGTGAGGAGACGAGAGGCAGGAGGAGAGAGAGTGAGCGAGAGGAAGAGAGAGAGAGGAGGGAGGGAGGGAGAGAGAGGGGGAGAGAGAAAAAGGGAGAGAGGGGAGAAAGAGAGGGGAGAAAGAGAGGGGAGAGAGAGGAACCATGATGGGTTCCAGAGCCCAAACTGTGGGTGGAGGTGAGGCCGACTACATCTACTCGGTACCGCACAAGCTCAGGCTCTTTCCCCCCAGCGAGGTGGCGTTCCATGTTCCCAGAGTTAGTTTCTGTGTCCAAAGATCCGGTCAACTGCAGCCCAGATCTCTCTCCCTTAAAGATCCTCCAGCAGGTGATGGACGGCCCCAAGTCGTTCCTTCTGGCTGTGCCCGGCCGGGCCTGTGGGGAAAGACCCGGCCTGGCTCCAGGGTTGGGGTCCCGGTAACGCCAATCCGGGCAATGAAATTAGCCCCATTATTATACCCGTCATAAGGGTATTCTGAACCGCTCTGGGTCTGACCTGTCACCTTGGACCTGTTTGCCTTGGGTGACCCTACCAGGAGCCCCCGACAACATAGCTACTAGGATCAGTCAGGCGCTAAAACCCCTCCACCACGTTAAGGTGGCGGTTCAAGACGGGAACTAGTACTCTTTTTCAAATTTGTAAGACAGTAGAAATCAGGCGCACAGTTTGGATCCGGAAACAACCCCCTGCTCTTAAGTCTCAGATGGGACCATTTAAAAGCAACTGGTCTAGAAAAGTTCTGTGGACACATCCCAACATGGTGCAACGTAAAGGCACGTGGCACCAGACACAAAATAACACAAAATGCCCTCACTGACTAAACTCCTCGTTCCACTTAGCAGAGTTTCACAAGTGGTGTCTGATGAAGTCTCCATGCCGGACACATCGCCTCGTTAATGTTCTTAAGAGGCCATCTTGGCTAATGGTTACTTAAGAGCATGGTGAGTACTTCAGACACAGTAATCAGTGGATAATCTGTCTGGACCCGAGGACCGGAGATGGTGTAGAAATGTGCTGCCTCAGAGTGATGGCGCTCTCCATCAGGGTGACGTTAGCGTACAGAGAGTCAAGAGGCATCAGAAGAGCTCCGTCTGACTCATGTATTCCAAGGGTGTTAGGGAGGAGGCAGGGCGAAGAAGAAGCACCTTGTTTTTCACACGCCAGATATGTGGGTAAGTGGTAAGTCACATTTTTTTTTGCATTTGGATATCTCCACAGCAATTGAAACTCCCCCACTATTAGGAAAGTACCTGGCGTAGAAAGGCTATCATTATCTTCTAAATGCGCAGATAAATAAACTTTCCAAACTGACTTTCCCACTAGAAAAATGACATAGTACAAAAGTTAAAGGACACACATTCTACATTATTTGTTTTGTTATTGGCCTTTAAACATGTTCTTGTACTTTTACTCTGCAACCTCATGTTTTAGAACAAATACAATTATTTTGTCAGGCTGGCGTTTCCCATGCAGTGAATTGAATGTTGGCTCCATCTACTGGCAGCAGACAGAATTGCATAGGTGAGATAAAGACAGGCTAGCTTGCCCGACTTGCTAATGCAGCCAGGTCGTTTAAGGCAGAAATGCTAAGTACGAGTCAGGTGATGTTTTATGGGCTTAAAAACAGCACAGAAGATCTCAGCGCTCGACCTATGACATCACAGATTGGGGAAATTCAGAATGGAGTGTTTTGGAAGCTCAGGAGGAGAGGACTTACTAAACAGGATGAAAGAAATCTGAAAGCCTGCAGAAAAATACAACTCCAACTATGTTTTTGATGTTAGAAAATGGTTAAAAGCTCTTAAAAGTAATCTTTAAATTATGGAATGTTTGTTGTTATCAAGGAACTAGTCATCTCACCACGGCAGCTTGATTAAAACCACGTCCTCAAAAGCACATCTCTCTGAACCAGTCAGCCGATTACTCATGCTTCTTTTGTTTCATCTGAAATATTAAAAATTCATACCACTCATTTCATTTCTGCCCTCTCACGTTTCAGCCTGAAGTCCTTCCTCTCCTCCACAAAGTGCAATTTCTGCAGCACAAAGAACACATCAGCAGGGGGCAGCGCTGATCGATACTGTCCAAATGAGTTTCTCGCTTTCAACTCCACGTTCTGTTCTTTTACCACATAAACATGAAAGACCACCATGGCTAAAAACAAACAAACAAAATCAAATGGCAATGTCAGATACGGCGAGTGGTGTGAACCCGCAGTGTAGAGGAGTACCTGCGTCTCCAGGTAACACCAAACAACCAGAGAGAAAATATATCACAGTTGTTTCTGGTGCACATGTTGTCACAAAGCACATCATGTAATTAAGTAAGCAAGTAAATATTTTATTCTAATGAAAGGTGAAAAACGTTTTGAACACAACAATTTAAACTTGTTCAGTGACAATGCCACAGCCAGTGTTGGGTAGTGTTACTTGTAATCCATTGCGTTATCTTGTTACTGCCCTGGAAAACTAACGTGTTATGTTACTGCGCTACCCTTGCATTACCAATAATTAACATTATTGTATAACCTTGACGTGGTCAAGTGGTTAAGGCGCAGCACACATGCCAGGCACAAGGTGCAGCCGGCCGCACTGTCGTGAGTTTGATTCCTAACTCTGACTATTTACTGCATGTCCTCCCTTCTCTCTCACCCCCCATTTCATTCTTATCCGTCCAGTCCAATAAAGCTTGCGGACCAAAAATCCTAAAAAAAACGTGACGCAACATCACTGTTCTATAACACTACTCATTCAAAAACGAAACCGAACACAAGGGAGTGAGAGAGAGACAGAGAGACACACAGACACACAGAGACACACACACAGACACACAGAGACACCTTAAAATATCATATGTATGCATTTGACTGAGCTTTATTTCTCTTTTCACTAGCAGGAACCACGCCACAGCAAATGGAATGTGAGAGAATGTTTATTGATAATAGTGATGATAGATCGATGATGGATTGATTAGAGTTGGCTGGGTAGAGAGACTATGCATGGGGGCTCGGTCTCGGATAATCAGCCCAGCCGATTCAGAACCCCCAAAGAGAATTTAAAATTAGATCTCAACGTAAAGCCTTGCTGAAAATGAAGATGTCAACTGAGTGGTACAAGAGAAGAGGAGCTGGATAGTCGAGGACTCTCTGAAGAGGAGCTGGATGGAATCTAAAAGCGGTCTGTCCATTACTGGAGAAGAGGATTAACACCGGTGCAGTTGAATAGAGTTTTGAAAGAGTTTTAGGCGATGAGTTGGAAGATACGGAGAGCAGGTGAGTGTGATAGCGTTGGCGGTGCAGTAATACAGTCTCAAGTCAAATGGGTGGCATAAAGACAATGTGTTCATGGGTCGCCGATGGAAGTGCATGGGTATGAATAAGGTGCGAGAGTGATGGGGTTGAGGTTCGGACGAGCGATCGTTAAACAGTGTGGATTACATGGTCGTCGCCTTGCTCCGGAGTAGAGAGAAAGGTTGAGAAGAACGGGATACTTATCCTTCTAAAAGGAGTTGACGAACTGCAGACAGTAATGAAATCACTATGAGCGATGGATGAGGGAACTTAATTGGGAGTTAATGAGCATGAGAATCAGTGGAACGAAAGATAGGTGAGACAGTATTCTGATTTAGATGGTTCCTGACGATCGTCGAAGTTCGGTCCTGAGCATCGGATTTTGGGATAGTGAATTGAGAGTAGAAGTTGGCTGATTATAATGACTCGAGTACGAGCAATGCGGGTGACGGATTGATGGAGGAGAGTAGACTACGAGTCTTGAGAACTGTGAGGTACGGCGTAATAGAATATCCCTTACTGATCTACTAAAGAGGTGTAGTCGAATGAGTGAGACTAATCGAACCCCCAAAAGAATGTCTGGAACGATAGTGGGATATTTTAAATCTGTGAGTCTGCCACTTCTGTGTGTTGATTTAAGGTGCATTAAAGTTACTCATCATAGAGACGAGAAGCAGATTCTTGGGCTGAAATGAAGAAGGGCTTGCCCTGTAGGATGATCTGAATGCCTTGCTGTAGAGAAAGACTAAGCTTAAGGGCTGTCTAGTGCGTAGGGCAGCTGGAATGAGTTGGAAGGGGCTGGAGTGTGCTGAGCAGTCTTTGATGCATCAATTGATGCACGATGGATTGAGGTGCACGCTGAGAGATGTCTCCTCTGAAAAGGAAACAGGAAACCTGATCACCTGAGATATTGAATAGACAGCTGGAGGAAGAATGATTGAGATTGACGACGTTACTCGGTGATGCGGCCTGATGAAAGACGAGACGTACGTCTGGAAATGATGACGGAAGGGGTGAACAGAGGTACAGAGGTAGAACACTGGCTGAGAAGGGCTGTAAGAGAGAAGGTTTGAGGAACAGACTAGAGCGTCGAAAGAAGGATGTGAGATGATTGATAGAGCATCCCGGTGCCTGGCTGCGACCCTGGTGAGAGTGCGGAAAAGCCTCGAAACAGGATGAAGGATGAAGGAGAAAGGGGTCGAGTGGATGAATGAAGAGTTACAAGGAGATTGAATGGGGTGCGCAGAAGAGGGTCGAAAGAGAGACTGAAGAGAACCATAGGGGTATTCCCGGTGCCCGGTGGCTCCGGAGTAGGCATCCCTGTGCCCGTTGGCTCTGAGAGAGCGGACTCCCGGGAATTAATGGCTAAGGGAAGCCGACGATGATAGTGCCGGGGCCGGTATGAGTGGCTGTTGGCCGTGGATCGAAGCGAGTGTGGCTGTCGTCCGTGGATTGGAGGCTACCTTTGGCGTGGTTGCTGCCATGGATTGGCGTAAGCGTGGCTGCCGGCGTAAGCAGGCTGATGAACAAGTGGATATTTCTCATCATAGCGTCTGAAAGGAATGCCTTCCGACTTCGGACCACTGCGGCCAAGCAAAGTCCGGTCTCTGGTGTCTACCTGCATGGACGAGCGGCGCACGGAAGCGGCGCACGGAACGGGCCACGGAAGCGGCGCACGGAAGCGGTGCCTTGGCGAGAACTGTGACACGATCTGTGGCTGCGCTGCAGTCGGTTGAATGAGGGGGAGAAGAGCGAGAAGGAGAGCGAGGGGTCCCGTTGCCTATGGAGTAGAGGTGTGTGTGTGTAGACGCCCCGGAGGTAGGGGTCCGCGGAAGAGGCGTGTGCTGAGATTATGGTGTTCGGTGGCTATGGAATCACGCCTACCATGTGTTTTTAGCAGCGGAGAGGGACCTAACGTTGGCGAGTCCTCTGGGGAACATGACTACTGGAGAGACAACCGACTGAAAGTTGAGAGTGGGAGCAGGTCAGAATCGAATAAGAAACGGCTCATGATTCTTGTTCAAACGAATGCGCTCGCTGACTGATGGTCTCTCTGTCGAGAGAGCAGAGACAACAAGAGATGCAGGGATAGGCCTGTATAAATAGGACTTCTGGGCAATTAGAGGTGTGGTTAAAGAGTGGAGGTGTGGTTGCTGGAGGAGTAGGAGGTTGAGGCGTGGTCCCGCTCCCGAACCTCAGTCAATGATTACATCATCAACTACATTTATGTTGACAGATACAGATGACCCCAATACAAAGCCATACAATAAGCACGTGTCGGCCTCAAACAGTGAACAACATGAGCAGCGACGCACAACAACAGAACCTCTGTTATTTCAGTCACACTCACCACATCGCTGTTGCCCACATTTACTCCTCAGATACAGAATAGTGGTTCTAACGAAGGAGGAGAAGTTTTTCCAAACGTGCATCTGAAGCTTTCTTTCTCTTTGGCGTGAGGACCAGACTCACAGTCACTAGTGTCACAGTGCACATGCTCACAACACGCCGAGCTCTGGGATTGTGGAGGAGATGAGACCAAACAAAACTAACATGTTGCTGATTTGAGAAAGTATCTTGGGGAGTACTAGATTACATGGGTGCACAAAACATTCCTCGTTACTCTGAAAAAGTAATTTGAGTACTCTAACACGTTACCAGCTAACGCGTTACTCCCAACTGTGGCCACAAACACCCCAAAATACAGGTATACTGTACACTGACAGCGAGGCAGGTGCGGTTCAAGACTTCGAAAGGGATTCAACATGTGAATCCATGTGAATCTGCCCGTTTCAAGGAAAACATCCTGAAAACTTGACTTTATTGACCTTTTAACCATGTCAAAGTTCTGTTCCCTCAACAAAAAAACAAACATGGAGTTGTATTTAGCTTCAATCACACTATGATGAATCCTGTTTTTACAAATCTGGAAAATTTGTGAGGCTCAGAGAAGGCACAGAGAAAATTCATTGTAAACAGGATCAATGAAACTAGTGTGACTGAAGCTAAATACAGCTCCAGATGTGTTTTTGATGAGGAACATCTCAAAAGGTCCAGTTTGCATAATGTGTCATTTAAAATCCTTCTTTGACCGTCTTGAATGCCTTCTGAATTTTAACACTGCTTGGACCAGTTCGACGCTTCCTGTTATTTTCTTCATCATTAAATGTGTGTAATTACATTTCATCGTGCCAGGAGCTATTTACCTCAGATTCCGTTCAGCAGCAGCTTCTGTCAGAAGACACGTTCTCATAATAACTGCTCACAGACAGCAGATCAACACACAAGTTCATATCTGCGAGAATGAAGAACTATGAAAAGTGTGGTGGCAGGGGAGCGGGATCCACCTGACAGATGGTAGTCAGGTAATGCACGCTCTGATGATGTGTACAACTGTTTGTCTAATTATAGAAAAAAGCCTATGTTTGTTTACCTGGGCTAGTTGCGATTAAAGAGGGCATTCATTCACAACAGGAAGCTGACATTACAGTTGATAAAAGGGGCCGCGATTATTCGCTGTCAATTAATTGAAATCACTGCATATTGGAGTCAAATGATAGAAAAAGGCAACATAAAATAATACTGCGCTGTGGTTACATGTAGTTAACTGTAGCTGAATGCAAAGGGTGTTCAAACTATGGCCCTGGGGCCAAATGTAGCCCTTAGACCAACTTTAGTTGGCCCTCAGGCTTCCAGCTAAATGGCCCAAGCAACCAAAATATGAATGTTCCAAGCCTCATGAAAGATGTGGAGACTCATCCAAACTACATCAAATACAACATTTTGAACGATTCACTTGACTGTCCCCGGCTCCGCTCCGGCTGAAAACATTTGGACACCTGTTGTGGATTTTCTATTGAAAGACTAGAATAAAAAGGAAAACTTGAGCAGTTTTCTTTAGTCCAATCATGATTATGTATTTAGTTTACAAGTCGCACAAGTAAAAACACATCTGTCCCTCCAGGAGTCCGGGCTGTCCCTCAATGAAGTCCAAACAGGAAACACCCCTTTTATACCAAACCAGGAGGTGTGAATGAAACGTCTGCAGTAAAGAAACCAGCTATCCCAGTAAGTTTCTATTTTGCCGCAGCAAACCTTGAGTATCTGGACCCTGAGATTGTGAAACACGAGGGTGGCATGACGTTTTTCCATGACACAGCCCTGGTTTACACACTGAGCGGCTCAATCGCCTCACGATGTGTGTGCGTAAACAGATGAAGAATATGAAACCTTAACTGATCTCAGTTAAGCAAAACTGTAGATAAATATGTCACTTTGTGAGGGCACTATTATTTGTATAATGTTGGTTTATTTTATTTTCACTGGAGGTTATAAAAAAAGACACATTTATTGTATTTTAATTTTACTGAGACTGATATTTAGTTTTATTAGCTTTATTTTTGATACCTTCTGCTGCTGGTCAGTTTCAGGTCTGTAATAAAAATCCTTCCCTCTTGGGGATGAATAAAAGACATTTTGATTCAGAACCAGTTCAGTTCAAACTGGGTCCCATTTATGAGAAAAGCCGATTCTCTTTAAACACACTAAAAGACAGGACTCGATTACTTTAGTAATGATTCTTTTTCTAATTAGTAGACTTGTCAAATAGTTATTTCTTGCTGTTTGGAATGAAAAATGAAATGTACCAGTTAAAGCTAAGACTGAGCGGTACTTGACTTTTGTCCTGAGGTGTGACAGGTTTTTGTGACAAATTACAAAAACAATGGACAACAAGCAAGAGTATGCTTTTAACACGTGCCGCAGTGTGACGTCGTCTGTCACAGGTCAATGACCAAATAAGTCTAGTGTTAAATAATAGCTCTTTAAAGCATGCGGTTTTACAGTTTTTTACTCATTACATTTTATATTGATTATATAGATGAAGCGGCACATGTTGAAAGTTTTTCCGAAAAATTGGATTTTCAATTCAAAGGGCGACAGTGAAAACAGATCCCACAATGTTCATAAGAAATGAGCAAATGGATAATGTCCCAGCGCCCCCAGATTACATCATTTATTCTCCATCCATCCATTATATATATCAGATGGACTGTGGAGACAGAACCACTGCAGGAGCAGAGAGGGAGGTTCAGTCCAAGAGACAGTTCATCCAGGCTGATGATGAGCTGTTCATCTAGAGTAGAGAGCGTTCCTCCAGGCTGTTGAGGAGCATCTGGATCTACAGGTCAGCATTGGCAAAATATGTTTTATTTCTATATTTTTTTTTACCAAAACAAAATGTATTAATGATTTCTTTTGACCCTTAGAGAGTTTGTCCTGGAGCATAGATGAGCTCAGTCAGGTTTTTGTGTCACACTTAAGGACAACATTTTGATTACAGCCTTAAACTTCCTCTTTTTTAGATTTACAATTAAGAGACAAACATTTCATTTCATTTTAAATTATGCAAACACCATTATAAACTGTCCCACACAAAAGGAAGGCCACTCTCCGTACTCCGTTGGCGTTCAGAGCGGCTTCGTAAAGTAACGTCCAGTGTGTTGAACTGCTCATGAGGCTCATTGAGATGTGGATGCGACTCTCCAACAGACACCAAGAACTCAACTTAACTGAACTTTACACTTTCTGGTTATAAGACAAGCACGCCACCACCTGAGCCAAAAAAACACCTCTTGGTTTGAAAAGCAAACATAACCAAACCAATTTGCCACGCGAGAAAGATTTGGTTTCTCATTTCAAGTGTAATTTTCCTCCCTCTCGCGCAGATGGTTTTGGTCCAAATGGCTGCCTGATACTGTACTTGCATTTGATTTTGTTCCCTTCTGCTCGGTTCATTTGCATAACATTATCCTGACTGAATTCTGACCCACCACTTAACATTCATGCAGTAAAGCACAACAGAGAACAGAAAATATGTCATTGTCAAATATTTGGGCCGATATCTTCAAATGTGAAACCCTTCACAGCTCCACGCGTATCGCTCACTTACCTACACATTCTGAGCATCCCAAATATTCACCACGATGAGTTTAGAAGCACTTTTCATGAGTCTCGGAGCCCAGGGCCAGTTTTGTGATGGTAAAGCTAACAAACATTAGCATGCTAACAGCACACTTCCTGCTTCTCTGAGAATAAAACACAATGAATAGATGTAGATTGCCCACTAAGAGCTGCGTTCACAATACATCTAGCGGTGATAAAGGCCCTCGCTACGGTACCACCCGCCTTCCCTCACAACCGCCCCGGCCTTGCCATCGCCTCAACAGCACAACCACAAAGCAATGTAGGTTTAATATCAGACATCACTACTGAGGCCAAAGTTATATTAGCAATATTAGCAAATTGTGATGGCCACGCCCACATCCTATGCAATGATTATTAATGTTCCATGTCTTAAAATGGTGTTTAAACTCAAGATGGTTTGAGTTTAAATGGGTAAAACTCTGGGACTAGTTCATTAAATATAATGCACCTGAAATGTGGTCTGGCTTCTATCGGTATACACTACTTCCAAAACAAAAGTGGCCACAGAAAAAAATATAAAATATATAATATAATATAAATAGATCTCTAAATTATATAAATCTCATTTGCCCGTCTATCAGCCTCTCCTATATGCTATTAGTTTCACAGATGGCTCAACAACACCCCCTAAAACACCACTGTAAAATATGAACTGTTTTTTTCTCCATAACAAATATGTGTCATGTCAACATCACCTTATTAAAACAGGCCTTTCTGAACGCCTTCATAAAGCCTTAAGCATTCTGACACTGCAGAAAAGTGCCGAGTGCAGATGCCATGGGGGACACCACGGGCTACAGACATTATCAAAAGAAAGAGCTGAACTAAACAAGACGTAACATTCAGCTTTGTCATCACTGTCTTTGTTGGCATTACAAACACAGGGGAAGGCCATTGTACTCTTTCAATATAAGACGTTTTCAAATCCAAAAGCCCGGCCAGTAGATGCTGTAGATGCATATTTTATGAGGATGTCAAGGTGGAGATATGGTGTTGAACCTAACAACGCTGTCAGAGGGAATCTTGTCATAACAGGTAGTAGTACATTTGCCCTGTATCAAAATTTAAATCATATTGTGGAAAAAGTGAAAGATTGACTGTGGATGGTCTTATTATGTGACTTTCCTGGTGGAGAGTCGGCCACTTGCTCCATGGAGATCGTTTTACTTCGCCTGGAATGTTTTAGACACATTACTTATTTAGTTACAGGTGTGTTTTTTGCCCCAAAATGCCCCAGTTGTCCAAATTTCTCACTTTAATAACACATTTGTAGTATCCTAATTATTCACAGCGATGATTTTAGAAGCACTTTTCACAACTTTCAGAAACCAGAGTGGCGTTTTGCCATCACTGTAATATTAACAACAACTAGCATGCTAACAGCACACTTCCTGGTTTGCAAAAGATTAAAAAATGTTTTATAATGAGATGCAGACAGCCAACAGAGGTCTCATTTTGACCCCAAATTACCCTGCTACCAAATTATCTGTACTGGTAGCACGACACAGGTGAAGCACGTGAATAGGAAAATATCTTAAATTAAAAAATATAAATTTGAAACTTCTGTAGTTTACTCACATAAATATAAGAAAAAAATGTATTACATGTATTACAAGGTTTTCATCATGCAAGATATTCATATCAAAATAAGGCATTGAATGTATAAAAACTGACAAAATAGCAAATATTTGGGACATTTAAATCTGAAAAACGGACGGAGCCATGTTTAAATGTATTAGTTCATTTTGTGGACATATTAGATGCAATCAAAATTAGACAGGGGAGTTTAGATATCATATTCACTTTTTAAGTAAACTTGATCTGATTATGTGCACATGTTCGGTCGGACAGTTGTAATCAATAGGCCCATTGCCCTGCTGGGCTTGACCCTAGTAAAAGTTCTAGTAAAAGCAATTTAGCCGTTGCTATGGCAACCACATATTATTCATCATTTGAATGCTCCAGCCTTCCCCACTTCATCGTGGGGTGAAATTTTCACCTGCCCGTCGGTCTTGCCCATTCACTCCGTGTAGACTTCTTTTACTGGCTCGCGGACAGTGAAAGGTCTTGGAAGTGCACTTGTCTCATGTTCAGAAACATTCACTGTGTCGACTGAACAAAACATTCTGTGATCTAATTGTATCATTGGCTTAAAGTAAAGCTACTGGATTGTAGATGTAATTGACCTTTTCTTTTGCCCCAGCACAGATATATTGTGAAAGCAGCTCTTAGGGTCAAAATTAGACCATTGTATGTTGTCTGCATCTAATTATAGACTCTTCCAGGAGTAATGTGTTTACAACAGATGCGTATCACATCCATTTGAAAGGGACAGCAAATAAAAAACTGTAATTTTGTTGTTTGTAGCCCGTGCTGACACGTTGTTGTTTAACAACATTTACCAACGAGTAATAACCAACAATATATAAGTTCACCCTCTAGTTTCTAAAGTTCACTTAGGATTTGTGGTACTTGGTGAAACAAAACATACATTTACTTGTCAAATTGTTGTGGCTATGTTTTTGGTGCGTTATTGGCCAGAATAACATTAGATTTAAGAAATGTTTATTACGAGGTCGTTAGCATGCATGCTCATTTCTGCACTAATCGCTAACGGTAACAATATACACCAAACATTTCTACATGTGATAATGTTTTCTAACTCTGCTCTGATTGTGTTACTCACATTACCAAGTCCCTATGAACATTGTTTATTGTGTTTTTATTCCGTTTTTTCCACTGTCGCCCCTCGAGGCAACTGCTGTTGTGATTTTGGGCGTTACAAAAATAAATTTAATTAATTTCTAATTGAATTCAGTCTGCGATATTTGGAGGCTAATGCTAACTCTTTGAAAAAGCATTAGTGCTAACTCTGGGAATTATACCAGGCTAATGGTGTGCAGTGTTGTGTTTTTTTTATTTTTTATTTAAATGTTTTTATTTTTCAAAATTTTAAACAAGACAACACAGAAGAACAGAACATGACCAGAGAGGGGACGAAAACCAAAACAAGCAGGCATCCAAATACAGTTATAAATGATAAAAAAAGACAAAAACATCATAGCACACCGAACCCAACGCAAACATCCCATCTAGTCCACAGTCCATCAAATGTGTCCATTTTCAAATTAAGTCCAAATGTAACCTTTTCCATTTGTTGAATGTCCAGTATAATGTCAGTCCAGTCCTTGATCGTCGGTGCACTTTGTGTCATCCATATTTTTGTAAGAGCCTTTTTCGCTGCTGCGGGAGGATAGAGATCCAGAGATAACTACCAATTGTGTCCATGACAAGAATCCTGAGGCCCAGATACATAGTTCTGAAATGCAGTGGGATGGTGATGTCATAAATAGTCTGTAAGGCTTTGTTGATCTCGGTCCAAAACTTGTGGACAACAGGACAATCCCAAAACACATGATAGTGGTTTGCCTCCTGCTGCCACATTTCCCTGTGAGTAATGGGCACTTTGACATGGGGTTAGAAAGAAGCGTGACACATTTTTCCAACAGAATTCCCTCCAAACATGTGATTTTGTGGTTCTCCAATGAGATGTACATATACTTTCCCACTCTTCATCATCCTGAACAAAGTGACCCTCTCTTTCCCATTTACCCTTAATGTAATCAGCAGAGTGACTGCACAGATTGTTAATACATTTATATAATTTAGATATTAATCCCCTTGAAAGTTCAGATTTATAAGCTTTAATAAATATTTCAGTCAAAGGGCTATGATGGTCATCATTCTTTTTGATTTCTTGGTTATAATAACTCCTTATTTGTAAATACCTATAAAAGTCCTGTTCCTCTAAGCCAAAGGATTCTTTCAACTGCTCAAAGCTCTTCAGATGATTCTCCTTTACAATCTGGTAAAAGACCTCTATACCTTTTGTAGTCCAGACTTTAAATCTTGAGTCTGTGCTGTTAGCTGTGACATTTTGATAATAATGTCATCTGCCAGTAAGGCCTGCACAGGAACTCCCGGCACAACTTCAATCTCAATATTCTTCCATTGAGCTTCATATTCTGGGTCACACCAGTACAGCGCGGCTCTGATCTGAGCTGAAATAAAGTAATTTTTCAGACAAGGTAAACCCCGCCTCCTTTTCTTTCGATAACTGTAAAGTTTGGAATCGGATACGTTTTTTTTCCTTGCCATATAAATCTCGAGATTGCTTTCTTCCACTCATCAAACAGCCTGTTGGGGATGGAAACTGGAAGAGTCTGGAACAGATAGAGAAATCTGGGCAAAACATTCATTTTTATAGTTTCAATCCTTGGATTTAGACTTAAGTAGGATACAAGGTTCCATTTTTTCAAGGTCTTTTTTTATAGTGAAGAGAACTACATATTATGCATCGATCATATATTCGCCATTATACAATGCATTGATCTTGTATTCACTATTAGACAATGTTATGCTGCTCTTTGGTCTGTGGTGCTGTGTTTTCCACTCTGACCCCAAAGTTTGACCAGTCTCAGGTTACACGAGCAGACAAAGAGAAAAAGGTGGAGACCATGATGGAGGTCAGATGGGCACGGGGCCAATCACGGCCCTACCACAAGGACTTCCTGTAGGCTCATGCATATTCATTTTCTGTGTCTATATACTGGCAAAACTGTGGCTGTCCCGTTACTCTCCGGAATTATTAAGACGCGAGTAACGAGTGTTAGGCACCGGAAGTCCAGACGTCTGTATAGGTGACTTTGTTAGGAGAATAAAAGAATGCGTAATTGAAACCTCATGAATCATCTATGGGGGTCATCTATAGCTGGTATGTATTAGTAACTGATAGAGTAGATCTTGTTGACTTTCACTCCTCTTCCAGTTTCTGAACACGCAGATGTCCGAGTTAAATAGAACTGGACATATTTCTTCGATAGTAATTAAAAGAGGGGTATAATTTTTCTCCATGATTGTTGTTGGGTCTCTATGGAGGACCACACCTAAATATCTAAGAGATTCTGTTTGCCATTTAAATGGGTAAGTTGTTCTAAAGCGCCAGAATGAAATCATTTCAGTTTTTTGTACATTTAATTTGTAGCCAGACATTGGACCGATTTCTTGTAAAAAATGCATCACATTGGGTATGGAAATTTCTGGTTTGGTCAAATACAATAGAACATCATCTGCAGCATGCAATTTTATGTTCCGTCCCATCAAATGTAACACCGTAAATTGTTTTTGATTGTCTAATAAATTGGGCCAATGGTTCCAAATACAAAGCAAACAGGAGGGGAGACCAGGCACAGCCCTGCCTGACCCTTCTTTCCAGAGTCAGTGGACCTGTCAGATGACCATTGATTTTAATTTTTGATGTTGGACCATCGTAAAGAGCCCGAATATTTTTTATAATTAAATCGTCAATTATTCACATCCCCCACGCTGGTGGCTCCATCCTCTGTACTGTTCAGTTCTCTGTGTTTTGCATCTTCCTTAAGAGCACCTCTGCTTCTCCTGCCGTTCTGAGCATGTGTGTTTTACCTTCAAAAGTCACCAGAAGAGTCGCTGGGATAGAGAATCCATGTCTCAGTTTTCTCTTCCTGAGCTCCTCACAGATGTGGTGGAACTTTTGCCGTTGTTGGCGAACCTCGTATGGATTATCTGGAGCCTTTTTCTTTTTCTTTTTTGTACTGGAGGTTTCCTTTAACCCTTGCAGCCTTCAGGACGCGTTCCTTCAAACGGTCGTTGAGAAACCTCATAACCAGGCCTCGTGGTTTATCAGCTGCTGGTCTTGGTTTGCCCAGGCGATGTGCTCTTAATAAGGAGCTCTGGTACGACAGTGTCCTTTCCCTCCTCTCCCTCCTCAACGCCCACAAGCCTCAAGTTAGGACGACAGGATCCGAACTCCAAATCCAGGAGCTTATTCTTCGTGTTACTGTTCTCCGGGCCCGCAGCGCCTCCATCTCGGCCCTTACTGTCTGCAGATCGTCCGTATTGTCTGATACACGTTGCTCAACCTTCTCAATGCGTGTTCCCGTTATTCCATTCCAATTACGTTCTCTCCCCCTTCCGACGCAAAGAAGTCTCCATGAGTCTCCATCTGGGCCGGCGGGACTCTGCATCTCCGGCGGAGAAGGAGCACGGCTCGCAGGTTTGGCAGCCGCGCTAGCTTAGTTAGCCACACTAGCCTCGTTAGCTTGTGATGTAGGCTTTTTTCCAACAGAGCCGTGGGCCGTCATTTTTGTCTGTTTTGGTCCTGTGGCGCTACCGGACTTGTGTCTTCCTTGTTTACTCATCTCTCTTCTTTGTTCTTAGGGTTTGGGTGGGTCAAACGATGATTTTAACACCAATTTTTGCAGCAGTGGAGTGAAGTGCGTCCACTGACCGGAAGTTGTGTTTATAGAGCTCGGGATTGTGATGTCACACTTCATAGCCCTTTAAGTTAGCCTAATGTTAAACTAATGGAGATTTTAAGATGAAGATAAAACTAAACTTAGCATTCATTCAACATATTCTGACTGATAAATGTATTTACCAGTAGGGAGCTAGCACTTTTTTGGGTTGTTCCATGTCTCTTTTGTTTACTTTTGTTCCTTTTAGCTAATGTATTTCTATGGACGTTTTGTACACTTGCAACAAAAATGGCAGATTTCCATGGCAACAGTCCTTTTTCCTGAGCTCTATAGAGTGTTTTATTATCTTGTTCATAGACGATAAGGACTCCAAGCTGGCCTCTGAACTTGTGAAACTCATCGGTGAATAATGAGCATGTCAGAAATAATGCATTAGGAAAGTGTGGAATAACTTTGACCACTGTAATTAACAGTTTATCTAAGACAGTAACAGTCTGGGACAGCATCATTAAGAACACAACATGTAAACATTAAAAAAACAAGCAAAATGTTTTTACATAATGCATTGATAATAATAATACTACTACTACTACTACTACTACTAATAATAATAATAATAATAATGATAATAATAATAATACAGTTGCAACAACAAACAGTGTCATGACCAAAACTTCCCAGTGTATGCCGTGTTTTAATGTGACTTGAACTTTTTCTTTACTTCGCCATTTCCCTGTTTACAACATGTCCTACTGTAACCAACATTATTATTTTTTGTACATTATATTTTTCAGAAGAAACCCAGCTCCCAAGGCCACCCTGGTGCAACCGCTGAAGGACCACCTGAGACAAGCTGAGGTGCAGAAGGAGCAACACCAGAGAGCCGCAGTGCAGACAGCTCTACAGGGGCTGTAGACAACTCCAGGTCCATCCAGGAGAAGATGGACATCAAAACCCTGGACTCCAAATCACTTACTGAGGCGTTAAGGGAGAAACAAGAAGTGAAGATGGCCAAGGCTCAGAACCAGAATCCAGAGGGAATAGTCCCAAAAAGTGAAGGGCTCTCTGAAGAGAAGCTATGAACAGCTCAAAGTGACCACCACCAAGTGTCCCAAGTGCCCAAGTGTCCATGGCCAAGAAGAACCAGGAGGAGAAGAAGCTGGTCATGAGAAGAGCTTGAATAAGAAGGAGCAGGAGACCACAGCACTGCAAAATGAGCTGAGTGAGGTCTGCAGGAGGAGGTCAAGTAGCTGCAGGAGGAGAAGGAGCTTCTGAGGAGGTCTACAGAGGAGTGCACAAAGTGCATGAAGTGTCACGCTCAAACTAACATGGAGAGAAGCTGAGAAACAACTTCAGCTGCAAAATGAACTTCAGGAAGAGAAAAAAAACTCTGATGAAGTCTGCAGAAGAAACCAGGTTTAAACTGGAACAGAACATGCAGCTGAAGACTTTAACACGAGCTGACAGAGGAGAAACAGAGAAACCAGGCACTACAGGAGGAAGTCTGTCTGCTACAAAACTCAAAGAGGAGAAAAACACCATGATAGGAGAGCACAGACGCTCTTTGGAGGAGGCTGAGATGATCATGGAGGAGCTGTGGAAAGTCCTATATAGAAGACAGGAAGTACTTTGATGAAATTGGTAACTGTGTCTCAGACCAAATGCCCCTGACCTGTCAATCCTGGGACCCCTTCTGTTCAACCTCTCCATGCTGCCGGTCAGTTGGTACACAGCAAGAATGTGTCCTATCACAATGATGCAGACGACACTCAGATCTATGTTTCACTGACGGCAGGTGAATATGGACCAGTGGATTCATTCTGTCACTGCATCCAACAGATCAGTGTGTGGATGCAAAACAACTTTCTCCAGCTGAACTCAGACAAGACTGAAAATCATCGTCTTTGGCCCACAGAAACAAAGAGAAAGTGTTAACAGTCTCGCTCTAAAACCTTACAAATCAAGTTAGAAATCTGGGGTAATAATGGACAGCTTTTTACCATCTAAAAAAACATTGCCAAAATCAAAAGTCTAGTGTTTAAACCAGACCTGGAGAGACTTATCCATGTGTTTGTCTCTAGTAGATTAGACTACTGTAAACGGCCTGCTCACTGGCCTCTCCAACGAGCTGTAAAACAGCTGCAGTACATCCAGAACGCTGCTGCTCGGTCCTGACTAGAACCAGAAGTATGATTCACATTAGTCCTGTGCTCAGGTCTCTGCACTGCCCCTGTGGCTCAGAGAATAGACTTCAAAGCAGTCTCTCCATGGCCTAGCACCAAAGTACATCTCGGACATGTTAGTGCCATATGAACCATCTCGGACTCTGAGGACCTCAGGGACCGGCCTCCTCTGGTGCCAGAGTCAGGACTAAACATGGAATCTGCATTTCAGTTTATGCAGCTAAAATCTGGAACAGTCAAGAGACAAGCCGCGACTCTGGCAATATTCAAATCTAAGCTAAAAACTGTTTTTTTTTAGCATATGACTGAAATGATTTTATTTGCACTCTTCTCTTTTATGTCTTAAACTATTCTGTCATGTCTTTGTGATTTTAATGCATTTTTTTCCGTGTGTGTGAAGCACTTTGAATTGCCTTTGTATGAATTGTGCTCTCTAAATAAACTGGCCTTTCCTTGCCATGGTGGAGTGCTGCAGAGATGGTTGTTCTTCTGGAAGATTCTCCTCTTTCCACAGAACACGCTGGAGATCTGTCAGAGTGACCATCGGGTTCTTGGTCACCTCCCTGACTAAGGCCCTTCTCTGATTGCTCAGTTTGGCCGGGCCCAGCTCTAGAGAGTTTTTTTTTTTTTTTCAATTCATTTGCAACAAATTCCAACAGCCTTCTTTCATGTTGTCATTATGGGGCTGTTGTTTGGAGATATTTGAGTCAAATATTTAATTTAATAATTTTTGGAATAAGGCTCTAACATAACAAAATGTAGAAAGAGTGAAGCCTGTGAATACATTCCAGATCCTTATTTTATTGAAGCTTCAAGACAGGGGACACCTTTGGATTGCTCCAAGGTGAACCTGTGGTAACATGGCTGGAGAATGACTTCAACCACCTCTAAAACCCAATTACCAGACCCGATCCCTATGAGTCAAACTTATGGCCTGTATGTGAAAATCTGCTGCAGTTGCATGTTTGGCTGCTCCTACACCAGTCAAACCCATCTCGTCCCCCCCTTGGCTAACCGCGTGTACTGTACGGCTTAACCTGTCAGATGCAGACAGCGTGGAGCTAATTAAATCATCAGTCCAGTGGAATGTGCTCCAACCTGTCAGCTCAGAGCACAAGGATCCAGGCACGGAGGACTGGTAATAACCTGCCCCGGTGCTGCGTTTAGTACGTTTACTCAAGATACATTTAGTAACAGATCTGCCCATAACATTTACTCTTGTTTCAAACCAAGCCACACAACTGAACATTTTTGTTTTTTACACTATATCATTTCACAGTCAGATTAGAACTGCATTGTGCCCGTAACAAGCCTTCATCAACAATAACCACAAGGGGGGGATGGTAGCCATTCACAAAAGAACATGTGTGAACATGTGATGTCTGCATACTGTTGTTTCTTTTGGAAACACACTTTATCTAACCCTCGTCCACACATGAATTATTAACATATTGAAGATGAGGGAATGTCTAAGTAATGTGTGGTTTTCAATGTGCACATCATTTCAAGTTCTAAAACGTGAGATGCCAAAGATGCTCAACAACATGTTTAAAAGTCAACAAAAAGACAAATAATGCAGAATATTTGTCCTTTAAAAAATATTATTTTAACGCAAAGTGTACTTTGCATATTTGCTCCTCCTCTCTAGATTAGCCCTGGGAGGAGAGGTAAATGAGGAACATCCCTCCTGTTTGAGGGGAAGCCGCCTCAAGAAGGTGCAGACAGCCTGAGTTGACATTTTCCCACACAAAAACATGTCAATTATAGCTTAAAAACTGAGCTCAAAGGTGAACCCATCCGACAAGTGAACGGCAGCAGCATTCAGAGTGATTATCAGCTGACATTTAATGTCCAAAGGGAATCTTCTTGATGATTGGAGGCTTTCTTTTCAGCAGTGCAATCTAATAAATAATCATTAAATAGAATTGAGCTTTGATTTGACCCCTGAGCCTTATGTCAGCAGATAATAGGACTGCTTTCAAATGAGTCTGACAAGGATCTGTGCGTTTACAGCCAGGCCAGGCAGGGGCCACAGCTCTTACAGGGGGGGCACGAAACCCAGGGGTCTTTCACCAAACACAGAAGATGTGCTGCATTCTGATGAACTTTAGCAACTTAATTTAGTACCTCCCCATGCTCGGTCTGCTCTGTGTCGCCCCCTGCAGGGCGCTCGGTCTGCTTTGTGTCGCCCCCTGCAGGGCGCTCGGCCTGCTCTGTGTCGCCCCCTGCAGGGCGCTCGGCCTGCTCTGTGACGCCCCCTGCAGGGCGCTCTGCTCCAAAACATGCACAATAGGTAAACTCCTCCAGTGAAGGTAGTACTCTTACTCCTTTTGAGCATTGTGAGATTGAAGCTAGCATTTTGTTTGCTTGTTATTTGTTTTTTTTGTTTTTTATAATGTCATATTAATGTAGGCGACCTGCACCTGCACCTGCACCTGCACCTGCACCTGCACCTGCACCTGCACCTGCACCTGCACCTGCACCTGCACCTGCACCTTGAAACAGACATTGTTTACTGCCCCTTCCCCCAGTCTGGATCTTACTGCCACATTCCAATAGTCTTCTAAAGAGGCCGAGACGCTGCTGTTTGGAGTGGATTAGACGTTTGCTTCACACTAGAGCGCACAGGATGATTGAAAGTGTAAAATAATAATCATGTCATTTAAATGTCTCGTGAATGCCTATTTGTCTGTGCAGTTTGATAATATCGCCTCTAATGTTCTACACAATGGACAAAGAATGACCTAGTCTCTTCTCAGGACACATCCACCTCAGCCCCCCTGGCTCAGCCCCCTGGCTCAGCCCCCCGCTCGCCCTCTCAGCCCCCGGCTCACCCCCCATGGCCCCCCTGGCTCAGCCCCCCTGACTCAGCCCCCCTGACTCAGCCCCCTGGCTCAGCCCCCTTTACTTGAGTAAAAGTACCAAACTGCGCCACTGTAAAAACATAGTTGATGGGACTGTTAAAAATTAAATCATTTGAATTATGGGCTTTATAATTAATTAAATACAATTAATTGGACTTGAGTCACATGGTAAAAAGGTAAATGTCAGACACACGTTGTGATTTTGTATCTAAATTTTAGCTTGTTAATGATCAGTGTTAGTATATTTGTATTACAATATTACTGGCCCAAAAAATTGACTTTTGAGTTTCATTTGTCATTTGACAAATTAGTAGTTTCCAATTGTCTTAATATTGTAAGTGACAGTGTATTTTCCAGTTATCATAGAACTAGTTCCTTACTGTATTTTATAATATAATAACTGTCCATGTTTCATTTGTTTCAGACCATTTCAGAATATATTCATGAATATATTCAAGTACTGCATTATATTTGTCCTTTAAACCAGGTCTAAACCCAGTCCCAGGTCCAAACCCAGACTCCCAGGTCTAAACCCAGACTTCCAGGTCTAAACCCAGACTCCCAGGTCTAAACCCAGACTCCCAGGTCTAAACCCAGACTCCCAGGTCTAAACCCAGACTCCCAGGTCTAAACCCAGACTCCCAGGTCCAAACCCAGACTCCCAGGTCCAAACCCAGACTCCCAGGTCCAAACCCAGAATCTCGGGTCCAAAGCATTCACGGCGCGCCCTTTGCTATGCATCCAAGTGTAGGATTTCCCAGTCCAAATAAACTTGTTGCTGCTTTCGCGATACAGAGGTCACTTCATTCCCTCTGCAGTCTGCCCTCACACTGTGCACCTGCTCCTCACTGAGAGTCCATTCACACGGCACACATGACCTCCATCACCGCGGTGCATCCACTACTGGGTGCTTTCAAAGGCCTGCAAAAGGAGTTGTTTTATTATCGCTGATAAAATCTTCTTATCAATGGCAGGTGGAGGATGGCTGCGAGCTGCTCAGAATCACAACACTGCACAGGTCTGAGGAAAGAGCAGCGACCAGAGCTGCAGTAACCAGGACACGTTTCATCTGCTTTAAGGCAGATGTTTGGGGACATCTACGCATTGGTATGACATGTTTTAATGCCTTAGAACCTTCTATAAACCTTTTCCTTTTTGCTCCATAGTATAGAGTGCTGTAAAAGAAGCAAAACATGTCCATACTATAAGTACAATGTTGTTCCTTTTCATTGTGATCCTGAAGGAAAATGTGCATGTTTGAAATGAATGTGACTTCCTTCAGGAGGAGGAGATAGAGAGTTAACTGAAGCAAAAGGTCTTCAAGAAAATATAAAAATATAAAACATTCTTTTTAGCCTGTACTGAAATCAGGTTAATGGGGCGATGCGTGACACCAGGGATTTAGTTTTTGATCCATGATCCCAAACTGATAACAATGACGTTTGAAATCAAATGCATCAAAACTCCTCTAGAACGAATTTCATCTTGGCGTTTTCACCTTATTCCGCCCCACCCACTGTAGCCTCTTCCAGCTGCACATCTGCTCTTTGTCTGGCACTTAAAGGAGACCATTAAGCACAATCGGCTTTTAGAGGCAGTTCTCCAAAGAGGACGTGATGTAACGAGGCCGGAGAAGAACAGCACAGAGGTTTTCAACTTGTTTTAGATCAATGCCGTCCTTTTTTATTTTACTGGTCAATCACTGCTTGCCCTGATTGCCCTGACCGCATGCTAATGCCAAAATACAACATCATGATCCACGGGTGTTGCAGATTAGAACTCTAAAGAAGACAAAAGCACAATAGGTCTTCTTTAAGTGGAGAACGAGGGAACAGTCTCACCACTAAAATATGATATAAAGCAGATGGATTTGTGTAAAATCTCCAGAGTCAACGCTGCACCTTTTCTCTGGACAGCTTGAAGTCTGTTGAGAGTGGCAGCTCTGTGTACGTGCTACAAGCAGAAGGAGGATATCATGATTTCTACCCCCATCCAGCTTGCACTGATCTAAAAATGAAATATATTTATGCAGAGAAACAAAAACACAAACATGTGCCGTGTATTGGTATTTGGTATTGGTCAGCGTGGCACTGGCAGATGTGCAGAATCTGGTCAACGTGTATAAGAATGCACAGAACATATTTTGGTTTGAAAGAGATAAAGATCCTGAAACCACATGGTTCATTTGGTACTGGCAAATATGTATTTTTGAAGTCTCTATGATTGCAGTCCAAAACATGTATTTTTGTTTCAACCATGACGACCAATGAGTCCAATTATATGTTAAATAAATAATTTAGTAAAATGACTAGTTGTTCGTCTTTCAATAAGATGATCCTATTCAGACTGTACAGAAGAAGTAGCTTCTCCATGACGCACTTTAGCCAAACTAGCTGTAGGGCCATAAGGCTGATCCTCTTATGGTGGTGCGATTCATGTTTTTTCCATGTTGTTGAAAGCGATGTGTTAAATTTACATGTGAAAGACCGCCGCAGCTAAACGCATTACAGAACCTCATTAGCTACGCAGCCTCCTCGGGTTTATGTGAGAAAGGGATGCCTGCTGCCTGCTCTGCAATGTGACAAGTCTAATGAGCTCAATGATTTCACATCTTTGGAGTGGTTTTTTAAGTCATAATATTAGAAGAAAAGTATTCTATTTCCGTGGCTCTTCACCCAGCAAAGAAAATCCCAGGTCTACTTTGCACCATGAGTACAGGCAGGTGTCTCCGGCTCGGTTTATGGATGTCACACAAGGCGGCGGTTCACAAGATCAGTCCTGGCTACGACCAAGGTTGTGTGAATACCTGGCTCTAGGCTCCGAGTGGGTTAGGTGAGGATGGCACTACATCCAAGCACTGTTTTGTGTTTGTTGAAATGGCTCAGCTCTTCTGTGCTGTGCTTCTGTGCTGCTCTTTATTGTTGCTCACATGTTTTACAGAGATTGAAGGAGAGGAGGGCTCACTCTGCCAAGATTAGACAAGCTTGATTCATCATCGCAGCTCATCTTTGGTTGTACGACGCTTCTAAGATTTGTCTTTGTTTCTGCCTCAATCGTGACGTGGAAACCCTGCCCATATTCTGCCGTACGACACTGTTCCATTCCACAACTTTCAACGTTCAATAACATGTTTACATCACTACTTAGGCTCATGGTGATGGTCAACATGAGCCCAACAGAGCCACGGTTCACAGAGGTGCAGGCATTATGCTTCATCAGGACAGGTACGGGGGAGGGGCTCTGTATAGAAGTCATCCAATAAGGTTTGTTTATTTGAGTGACACATGGAAAAGGGAGGAGCCATGACCATGACCATGACCATGACCATGACCATGACTATGCACGGTTTGGTGTACAACAGGAAAAGCATATGTCACATACAAAACTTAAATATCCTGTTAACAAATGCTGGGATGCAAAGCTTTAGCGTAGCATGGTCCTTCTGTAAGTACGCAAACAGACACTCTTTGAGCTTGGACCAGGGGTGGAGTAGATGGTGCAGAACAGGAGACTAGCTACCACAGCGGGTTAGGGACCACAATCACAACAGATGGAGCGGATTAGGGGGGGACGGGGGGGACGGGGGGGCACCGGTAAAGTACTCTATGTGTAATGATAGGAGGGAGGGAAGCTGTACAAATTCTTTTTATTTGTAGTATTTCAAATATGAACACATGAATAACAATAATAATAGACTTAAATGAAATATAGACCCTGCCAGTGTTTGTGAGCAGAACTAAAGTCTGTACAGTTCTGTACATTAGCTGCAGTGCATTTAGCTTTTAGCAAAGTTAGCTTTTGTCTCCAAATATCACAAATTATTTTGGCAAAAAGCCACTCGACCTCGTCTCACGTGAACCAGGGTCCGAAGCAGACCCTGAGATGTACTTGCTTCCAAATCGGTCTTCTCAAGATGCTTACGCTAGGGAGGAGCACCAGGTTGGTTGCCCTGGTTACGCGAGCCACCTGCATCGTGACACCACTGATCCTGCATTAACATTAGATATCCCTGAACATGGAAAAGCATTCTAATCAAACCGGTTTGGGGGCCAGACCAACCGCACCCCTGCTTGGGAAACACTGGACTAGATTACCTTTGGAGACTTGGTGTCCCGAAAGCAGAATGATAAGAGAGAGAGGAGGGTAGGAAGGCTGAGGGATGAGCTGGGGAACAGGGGACACATGGAGGTTGCGGTGAACAGGTGGGGAAACAGCAGGTGGTGAGCAGACGGAACACAGACCTGACCCCGGGCTCGGGAACCAGAACACTGGCTGATAATGACGCAATAAGCAGAGTGTGTGCTTTTGGGCAAATGAACATCAACCACGTGGACTCATGTTACTAACCCTAACCCTATAAATGCTTTTTGTCGAATCAGGTTTTTTTTCTCCTTTCTCAACCAATGATGCCTGTCGTTTGGTGTCACCTGTTATTCCGAGCTGCTAAAGTATCACATATGATAATAGTTTGCTATCATCCATAAGAGATGTTATAACGGCGATCTGGCTTTAGCCGGGAATAACCGCGTTACATGTCGACCAAACCCTCATCGTCAACGACAACACTGAAAAAAGCAGACATCTCCAATTTTAATGGTAACGTTTTGCTACATCTACAGATATTATTAATGAAACGTTTTCTCAAGGAGGGACATTTGGATTGCAATAGAAGACGTGTGTTTGTCTTTCACCTGTCCTGTGTTTGGCTTTGTCCGCTCGCCTCTTCGGGTTTTTTTATTTCGCATTTTCAGATTTCAGATTTATCACCCCTGTATTATTCTTGCCATTTTGTTCATCAACATATTATTGACAGTTTGTACCTTGGGTCTTACTTTTGAGTACCTTTTCCTTAATTGAGAGACTCCTTGAATATTTGGCTTTATAGATGTGTCCAGACTCGTAACAGGTCCAGGAAATGTTGAAAGAAAAGCCCTTCCCCGACATTTACTAATGCTTCACACTTTAAGTGAATGAGACTTTGATTGTTAGAAGCAGAACGAGCAACATGTGACCTAAAACGCAGTGAAAAGCCAAGATTTTCCTCCACAATCAGGCAACATCCAGGCTGACAATGTGCAATTCTGTGTGTGATTGAAACCGTCCAACCTCCCCCTTCTCCCTCACACCTTCCCACTCCATCTCTTTAACATTCAAGTGTCACCCGCTCGCAGAGACGCAGCCACGCAGAATAATACACTCCCAACAAGATGAAGCAATTGCCTCTCCAACGCAACAAATCCACCCAATCAATCTATGACAGATGGACCAGAGGCAGGCACAGTACATCCCAAAGTCTGTGGCACACGGGCTCCAACGCGGTGGGGGGATTCTCCAGAGACGGCGCTGATCAAAAGTCATTCGTTTAGCTTTTGAAGGACTTTCAGTGTGATTGCTCCGTGGGAGGCTCTGCCTGAAACGGTTGAGTCCAGGAGGGAGCCAGACAGAAAAGTGAGAGGAGCCGGTTTGGTAAAGGGGATTTTAAAGGCGATAGCATTAGTTCTGTGTCTTAAAGATCAGCCCTCCTTGGTCACAGCAATCCATTAATATGAATATTTTATCTTGTGAACAGGGAAATGTCTTCAAAAAAATCTTCTAATTAGGACAGAATCATTGGCCGGAAAGCTGTAGGTTTGAGTAGTTCATTGTTTCATTCAAGCATGTTTTATGAGATGTTCAGCTTTGACAGCGTTTGCATACTTGGGAGACTCTGGGCTGCAGATCTGACACTGTTTTGTCTTTGATTAATGCTCCTGCACATGGCCTCTGTTCTGCTAATGAAATGCCTTGGTCCACCATATGATGCCTGACTTTGACGTGTTCATGTTGTCAGAATTGGTCGGCTTTTAAAGCGGTGCTGCGAGTTGGGCCAACGCGTTTTTTAAAAATGTGTTTGTTTTAGAATTCAATGATGAGAGAAAACTCTTCTGCTGCAGGAAAAGGTACAGTATGAAAAATCAAGATGTTGCGACTTCCATCTGAAAGTTATTTTCAATCTAAGGAGCTGGTCTGAGAAACTCGACTTTACACTGCTCTGAGTTGATCAAGCTCCGCCCTCAGGGAGGAGTTTCTCCTGAAACTAACCTGCCTTTGTTTATCTGTTAGACAAAGCACAATAAAGATGTGTCTGTCTGATATCGATGACTTTAGGGATGTTTGCACAGTAGGAACCTTTCCAGTTCCTGGTACTTTTTTGTGTGCAAAACCCCATTTGATGCACATTCTTAGAATGGGAACTCGGGACTGGGGCCAGTGCCACACGCCTTTATCTGCTACTCTGAACCAAGTCCAATCAGACCTGAACACACAGTACAACACAAGTACAAGTACAAGTACAAGTACAACACAAGTACAAGTACAAGTACAAGTACAAGTACAACACAAGTACAAGTACAAGTACAACACAAGTACAAGTACAAGTACAAGTACAACACAGGTACAAGTACAACACAGCCTTTGTTGTTGCACATTTATCCATCCATGAGGGACATTACTTGAACACAGTAACTCAAAAGTAAAAGACCTAAATAATAATTAAGTATAGAATTGTGAATATTTGTGTTCATCTGGTTGTGTTAATGTCACTCTGTTTGTTGTGTATCGCTGCGTTACATGCAGAGTTTACAGCGCTAAAGGAGTAAGATGAAGGTAACAGTTGAATTCAATCTTTGCGGCGTTAAAGCCCTGCTGCAGCGTGAACGTGAGCAAGCGGGACTGGGTGGGTGGGTTCCTCTGACTCAGTAGGGACTGGGGGCTTACAGGGAGGAGCCTGTTATGAGTGAAAATGCCTCACATTGTCCGTCTGAAGCCTGGACATAAATGCGGTCTGGTGTGAGAGGACAGAAGGGAGTAATAAGAAAATTAGCACTTTGTCAGTGCGTTGCTCATTAGACCCACATTAGACCCACATTACAAGGACAGCTCTGCAAATGAGCCCAAATATGAGCACGTAATTATCATTTTCAATCATTCTAGCTTAATCAGCACATTATAATAATGTCCAGACTCTCCAGTGTTGGCTTAAATCCCATTACTTTTCAATGAGACTGTAAAAACTATAATTGAATGAAGGAATGTTCACATTGACAATGACGGGAGAATTAAATACGATAAAGCAATTTAAGAGGGATTTTATTGATATCCTTTCAGAGTGTGGCGATTTAAAATGAGGTGTATCTTTTCTTTTGTAAGAAACCAGACTTCTTCAGAGCGATTCGACCGCAGCACATATTTGTTCAGTCTTTTCTTCTCAGCGCTTCAGCCCACCATCACACTCTTTGACTGGTCTCCACAGGATCTGCGCTGTCACACTTTTGTAGTAAATGACATTTCCAAGTGTGTGGGAGACATGACTCTCATATATCAGCGTGACAGAACTCTGCACCACAAGGAGACGCACAATCATTTATTGAGTTGTTTTTCTAAATGCATGGTCACTTTTGAATTTACCACTTTTGTATGTACTAATGTACGTGTACGGACAACTCGAGCTGTATTTTTCACCAAATACTTTTGCATGCACTTGGAAACAGTTGGGAAGTCACTGAATCATGTACCAAAAGTATGTGTGCAGAGTAACTGCAGTACGGTACAGTTACTGTTTTATTTGGTGGTATTCAGAAGTACATTACTTTTAAAACTACATCACGACATTAGAGCACACAATTTAGGCTTTGATCTGCCTTTAATTAGTGAGAAAACTAGAACATTTATGATAAAGGTTCTCTTATCTTATAACTAAATGTATAAAACAGCAGTTTTAATCATGTGGTGTTTTTTACCCACACAATATCGTGAAAATCAAGACAAACGTATTCTGAGTATTTAGAATACAATACTGTGACGAGACAAAACTACATTTGAATGCAGGTAATCAGTTTTCTGTAACTGGTGGGCCCTTTCATTTCCGCAGGTATTCTTTTTTGTCCACCATCTGAGAAAAGGGAACAATCAAGCTCCTGGTCCTGGTCCTTTTGATTAGCACACAACAGAAACACAGGACACAAGTCTGTATTTGCTTAAAACAGTGGTTCTCAACGCGAGGTAATGATTTCAGGGGTCTCCAGATGATATGTGGGGAGACATTTCAAATGTATATTGTCGTAAATAAGGCTTGACACCCTTCAAAAGCAGTGGTGATTGTAGATTATTATTTGTTGGCCTACCAAAATATTTGAACTAGATCTATATCCTTAAAAAATCGAATCAAACATGTAGTAGCCTACTTTTCATTTTTTGGTAGTTATTTGGGGAGTTGCGACTGAAAAATCCTGCTACATGACATGTAAAGAGAGAGGAAGATGTCATAATGCTGTGTTTTCTTTGCACATTGCATAAACATGTAGGTTTATGCCGTTATGTAACAGTCAAATAAGTAAGTACAGCTTAGTAACAATGTGTAGTTAGAGGAGCATTCTGCCAGAACGTCAGTGTAATTACATGTTATTGCAGGTTGTAACAGTGCGTTACATTGTACTAAAAGTAATGTGTAAAGTAAAGTGTATTGGGCAAGTATGTTTTCATTATACAATGCCTTTGGATCAGACATAAACCGTTTCTACACGAAATATAAAAACACATTACGTTTGCGTTTTTTTCATCAGAGAATTTCGCAGAGCATGAGTTACTCTGGGAAACTGATTTGAGGTTCCTTTAAATGACTTCACTCTCACCGGTGCGCTTTTACCTATTTTAGTTTATACAAGTAAAAGTAAGTCGGTGTCAGCACACGTCTTTTTGTTTCCCTTCTGCTCCTGTTTTTGGACGAGCACATTTGATTTCCTTCAGTCTGACGAGTGACGCGCTGCTCCGAGACTGAAGCGCTGCCTAAACCAGCTCTTTCATGACATCGCACTGTCAATTAGGAGCATATCGAGCGACAGGATCAGCACAGCGGAAGAAGGAACGAGAGGTTCATCAGCCACATATGAACAGAGAGGGAGAGAGCGCGGTGGTCAGAGCAGGTTCAAATAGTGGAGGAATGGGGCAGCTAAAAATCTGATCACAGAAGACGTCAGAGAAATGAACTTTCCAAATAAGCAACACTAAACCAAGACTTCAGGCTTTTACACAACACTTTTAAACAAAGGTCTTGAACTGTATGCGGGAGTTCCGATGGGCGTGACAGACACGCGGATTACCCTTTCAGAGCTGATGGTCCGTAGACAGAAAATAGTAACACAGAGGACAAAAATACAGCTCAGATTTCTGCAGAATCAACGAGCGAAGCACCAAACTCTGTCTACCCGATGAAGTCAAAGACGTTATAGATTTTGTTCTGAATGTTTCGAGGATGTTTAGAGGAGATGTCCACAAATAAGCAGCTGTGATTGAGGCCAGACCAAAGAGCTAATCAGACCCTCCGGCATTTCAAACGATATCTCTTAAATATTTCGGCGTAATCCTTCATAAAGAGTTAAGAGAAAAACACCTTGAATATTATATTATTATATTATATCTCTCTTTTCACCACTATAAAGAAAAGCCTAAAATAAATGCAGTTGATGATGTAATCATCCCGACTGAGGTTCGGGAGCGGGACCACACCTCAACCTCCTACTCCTCCAGCAACCACGCCTCCCCTCTTTAACCACACCTCTAATTACCCAGAAGCCCTATTTATCTCTTGTCGTCCCTGCTCTCTCGACCCCACCCTCCCACCCCATCATCTTCACCGTAACACATCACCATCTTAGGAGGGGGGGTTCTGAATTGGCTGATTACCCGAGACGGAGCACCCATCCACAGTCTCTCTCCCCAGCCAACTCTCATCGATCCATCATCGATCCATCATCACTATTATCAATAAACATTCTCTTGTATTCCATCTGTTGTGGCGTGGTCTCTGCTAGTGAAAAGTTAAAAAAAGAAACAGAAAAGTTGACTTGTATCCCTTACTTAAGTCTGAGTCAAAGGGTTGAAACTATAAAAATGAATGTTTTCCCAGGTTTCTCTATCTGCTCCAGACTTTCCCGATTCCCATCCCCAACGATGAGTGGAAGAAAGCAATCTCAAGATGTGTACGACAGGGGAAGGAACCTCAAATCCAATTTAAAACTCTCCAATTATCAAAAGAAAAAGGAGGCGGGGTTTACCTTGTCTGAAAAATGACTTTATCTCAGCTCAGATCAGAACGTTGCTGGTGTGACCCAGAATATGAAGCTCAAGGGAAAAATATTGAGAGTAATGTTGTGCCGGGGGTTCCTGTACAGGCCTTACTGGCAGATGACAAACGGCTGAGTCATTTGGAGGAAGTGAAGAATCCATGGATGAGAACTGTGCTTACACATGAAGGAGGCTGATCAACTGAACACAAAAGGCAAGTTGTTCAAAATCTTAAACTGGTTGGTTTATGACCAAGGTTTTCTACAAATAGAACTGACCTGAGATTCAAGGTCTGGATTACAAAGGTATAAAAGTCTTTTACCAGATTGTAAAAGATAATCATATGACAAGCTTTGATATGTTAAAAGAATCCTTTACTTGGAGAAACAGGACTATTGTTATAAAATCAAGAAATTAAACTACTTTTCTAACCTTTAACTGAAATCTTTATTAAGGCATATATGGTAAAGAATGTTCAAGGGGAATAATATCCGAACTGTGTAAAAGCATTCATAATTTGGACAGCTATTCGACCAAACATTCAAATAATCTGAAAGAGAGGGGGGAAAATGGGAAAATTTATACATCACAATGGGGGACTACAAAATCACATTTTTTATTGGAAAATGTGTCACATTTTTTCACAACATAACGTCAAAGTGCTCATTATTCACAAGGAAATGGTGACTGTTGGAGAAACTGTGGAGCAGGAGGCAAACCACTATGTGTTTTGGGACTGTCCTGTGGAAATATTGGATTGAAATGAACAAAGAGCTACAGACATCACACATCCACTTGATTTCATAATTTGGGCCTCAAACTTCCTGCCATGGTCACAATAAATACATACCTTTGGAACATACTTTTGGCGGCAGGAAACAAGGCCATCACCGAAACGGTCTCTACTCCATATGAACGGTTCTTCATCGGCCTCGAAGAATTGGTTCTCCCTCCTGAGGTGGTCTATCTCCACCGTATTGCAAATTGAGGCGCGTCCCCTGTCCGCCCGAGGGAGTGGGATCTCTCCTTCACTGTGGAACTCCTACAGGTTTCTACTTTTTCCAAAGAGGTTTGGTAGTTTTTCCTGGCCGAGAAGGAGGGTCTAAGGACAGGGGGGCTTGGGACATCTGTCTAAAGACACAGGACGCTGGACATTTCCAAGTCCCTATGAACACTGTTTATTAAGTTTTCCACTGTCGCCCCTCGAGGCAACGACTGTTGTGATTTTGGGCGTTACAAAAATAAATTGAATTGAATTGAATTGAATTGAAATTGAATTACAAAGAAATGGATGACACAAACTGAGCCAACCAATAATCGTCCTAGTATGTACTCAGTTTGAAAATGGACTTGGACGTTGGACTAAATGGGACAGGAACGTGGTTTAATTTATGCCATGAGTTTGACTTTTTGGTTTGCCTGATGCTGTTATTTTCAGTAAGATTTGTCTCTGTGTCATGTTTTGTGTAAAGGTAAGGTGTCCCAGCGTTATGCACGTCACCTGGCCCATTGTTTGGTCCCATCATTCACCACATACCATTACTGTTACTTCCACAGACCTAAGCCAATGAGTAACATGTCTCCACTGATGAAGTCTCCTCACAAGTGTCTTCTCAAGTGTCTCACAAGTGTCTTCTCAAGTCTCTCTCACAAGTGTCCTCTCAAGTCTCCTCACAAGTGTCCTCTCGAGTCTCCTCACAAGTGTCTTCTCAAGTCCTCACAAGTGTCTTTCAAGTCTCCTCACAAGTGTCCTCTCGAGTCTCCTCACAAGTGTCCTCTCAAGTCTCCTCACAAGTGTCCGCTCAAGTGTCCTCTCAAGTGTCCTCTCAAGTCTCCTCACAAGTGTCCTCTCGAGTCTCCCAAGTGTCTCTCGAGTCTCCTCACAAGTGTCTTCTCAAGTGTCCTCACGTGTCCTCTCAAGTTCTCACAAGTCTCCTCCAAGTGTCTCTCAAGTCTCTCACAAGTGTCTTCTCAAGTGTCCTCACGTGTCCTCTCAAGTCTCCTCACAAGTCTCCTCACAAGTGTCTTCTCAAGTCTCTCACAAGTGTCTTCTCAAGTGTCCTCACTGTCCTCTCAGTCTCCTCACAAGTCTCTCACAAGTGTCCTCTCAAGTCTCCTCACAAGTGTCCTCTCAGTGTCCTCTCAAGTGTCTCCAAGTTCCTTCAAGTCTCCTCACAAGTGTCTTCTCAAGTCTCCTCACAAGTGTCCTCTCGAGTCTCCTCACAAGTGTCTTCTCAAGTTCCTCACAAGTGTCCTCTCAAGTCTCCTCACAAGTGTCCTCTCAAGTGTCTCACAAGTGTCCTTTCAAGTCTCCTCACAAGTGTCCTCTCAAGTCTCCTCAAGTGTCCTCAAAGTGTCCCTCATCTAATGCCTCTCAAGTCTCCTCACAAGTGTTTTCAAGTCTCCTCTCAAGTCTCATCACAAGTGTCTCTCAAGTCTCTCACAAGTGTCTCTCTCAATCGTCCTCACAAAGTGTCCCTCGAGTCTCCCACAAGTGTCCTCTCAAGTCTCCTCACAAGTGTCTTCTCAAGTCTCCTCTCAAGTCTCCTCACACGTGTCCTCTCAAGTCTCTCACAAGTCTCTCTCAAGTGTCCTCCACAAGAAGTGTCCTCTCAGTCTCCTCACAAGTGTCCTCTCAACAGTCTCCTCACAAGTGTCTCTCAAGTCTCCTCTAAGTCTCCTCACAAGTGTCCTCTCAAGTCTCTCACAAGTGCTCTCAAGTTCCCTCAGAAGTGTCCTCTCAGTCTCCTCACAAGTTCCTCTCAAGTCTCCTCACAAGGTCAAAACAAGTGTCTTCTCAAGTCCTCCTCTCAAGTCTCCTCACAAGTGTCCTCTCAAGTCTCCACAAGTGTTTCCTCAAGTGTCCACTCACAAGTGTCCTCTCAAAGTCTCTCATCAAGTGTCCCTCACAAGTGTCCCTCTCTCAAAAGTGCTCCTCAAATGTCCTCTACAAGTTCTCACAAGTGTCTTACTCAGTCACAAGTGTCCTCTCAAGTCTCCTCACAAGTGTCCTCTCAAGTCTCCTCACAAGTGTCCTCTCAAGTCTCCTCACAAGTGTCCTCTCAAGTCTCCTCACAAGTGTCCTCTCAAGTCTTCCGGTCTGTGCTGATATCTACCTCTTTTGCTAATCAATCTTGTCCTTCATCTGTATTTAAGTTTGCAAATGACAAACATCTGTCCTCTTCTTCTCTTCTTGTATCAGCACACTCCTCCTCTTCAAACACTCCTCCTCTTCAAACACTCCTCCTCTCCTTCTCTACACCGCACTTCTCTTCTCCTCACTCCTTCCTATCCACTGTTGCTCTCGTCCTCTACCAGCGCACCCACATGTGAGTCCTTTGAAGTGCAACCAGACGTCAAGTGGAGAATTGGTTTCCGTGTTTGCTTTTATGCTTCCAAATGCAAGGCGTGTGATTGTGGAGCGTGCTGGATGGAATGTGCCACTGCAGGAAAGCTAGAGTCGTGCACATGCCGAAAACATCGAGGCGACAGAAAGAATGATCTGTGCCTTTTGGAAGATTGCATGAGCTTGATTTCATTCTCATTTAGTTTGATGTCTTCTTTATTAAAGGGACGAGCGGTGCTCTGTGGTCACATGTTTGGATGACCATGTGCTCACAGGTAGATGCATGCCTTCATTGGGCTCAACAGTCAAAAATCCCATTAATTTAACCCATAGACTTTTAGGAAAAAACAAATACATATATAGCTGACTAGCCTACCTTGTGACTTTAAAGTCTAAGAGGGAAATATAAATGGAACTCTTTAACTGCAGAAAGCTTTGAATCTTGAGCTTCATTAGGAAGATCGTGACTTTTACCAAATGTCTTCTGAATTCATGCCACGTGAGAGAAAAAAAGAAATGTTGTGCTTAGTTCATAGATGTCATAGATACTACAGATACACACTTACTTTAGATGAGTACACAGCCACTACACGTACAATAGAGTTGATTTACATTCGGAATGTTAAAAATATCTTCGCCCTGTTGAACAGGCCTACAGCAGTGTAAGACAGGACTTACAATTAACAAGAATCAACTCCAACAATAATTTTCTTCTACTTTAGTCATATATTGTTCATTTTGTTGTTATTCATTGTTACATTCAAATGCATTGACTGCTAACTTAGCTTAAGTAACACATTTGGGACAGTAAATTAGTGCACTGAACTGAACTTATGAAAAGATGATCCCTTTTCTCTTTCTTTGGCGTTTATAGTACTAAAATCACAAAAACATCAACATTACTATTGCTCAAGTTGCTCCTGACAACCTTTTATGTGGCTTCTATTATTTCAATGGGCCTATAGTCCCAAACTGGTGGAGCATGCAGATAGAGGGAGAACATGCAAACTCTACTCGGAAAAGTCCTTCACTCTCCATGAATCACACTTGTTTTACCAGAATAGTGTGTCCAGTTAGACAACTGCGACCCTGTCCAGGGTGTGCCCCACCTAAGGCCCAAAGTCACTGGGACAGGCTCCAGTCAGCCCCTAATGGGAACAAGCGGTAGAAATAAATGAATGAATTTATCTTGTATATATATTGTTTGTTTTTTGGCAGTAGTCTTGATTTTTTTACCACATGGACCTAAACAATAACTTATAGTAAACGGCATAATACGTGTTGATTACGTCTCTGATAGTATATTTTCTTCACCTTTATACACTTGCATAGTGCATTAGCATTAATTTGCATCATTATTTTGTACATATGCTGTAATCTCTGTGTGCTTTAAAAATACACATTAATAGCTGAAAAACCACTAGCGTACCAATTAACACCCCTAAACTAAAGTCCTATACGTTTTAATTAGCATAGGAATATTAACTGTCTAATAATGGGTTTCTACTATACTGTCGCTATGACTACACATTCTCCAATAATGTAATGTCTTATGTGCAACAAACCAGTAACCACGGACAGCTCCTGATACCAGAGCCGGGAGAGGCAATGCAACTACCACAATATATTCTGCTCTTTGTACCGTATTCTTCTAGCTTAGTTATGCGTTTGTACACGCTATAACAACCACACGTAACTGCACGGGGAAAAGGCGAGGCGATAGCAACCCTGAAACAACAGTAAACAGACTAAAAACAAAGGCCACATTCCACCTCGAGGGAAATTGGCTGAGACGGCAAAGAAGAGAGGAGGTAATGTGGAGCAAAGTGAAAAGTCTGAAAGTCCCGGTTCTGTTCAGGAAAACTGACAACACTGATGTAAGTTCAAATGGTTGTTCACAGAAGGGCAACTCAAAGGGAAGAGGGGTTGGCCTGTTCCCTCGTCCCCTAATACATGAATCCAAATGATTACAATGACTTTACAAAGGGATTAAAACAAAAGTGTACTGTTGAACTATGATTGGGCAGGTGTGCATGTCAGATGCCCTTCCCGTCATACTGTGAATGTGTCGACAATGAGGGTGCCACAGGGCACTTTTCCTGTCACTTTACTTTTTAATGCTTGGATTAGGCACACCCTCTGCTGGCAACATTGGGTAGTGCATCATTTTTGAAAAGACAAATTAGCAGCATGGCTATTGTAAACATGGTACAAACCAATAAACGCCTAGCACTACAACATACATTTTCAGACAGTTTACCTGCATTGACCACATTCAGTACTTTGAAAATGTATTAAGTTAAAGAATACTGAATACTTGCAGTAAAATTTCGCTTGCAGTGCATGTACACTTCTCCTTCTCTATATTTTTTTTCATTCTAATAAGGTGCATTTTGAAGCCTGGGGAAAGCAACTATATTCTGAATAGCACTAAATAAAAGGGTAATTGTTTAGGAATATACAGTTTCTCTAAATCAGTATTCTGAATACATGTTTTCTCTGCGTGTAGTTACTTCCCAACACTGGTAATGTGTCTGCCTTGGGGAATACATTATGTTAATATAAATGAGAAACGCAAATGTTTCCCTTTTTAAGATGTTTCCTGGTGGATTCTGTGCATTTAAATAATCCAAGTTGAGTCTTAGGTCTTAACAGATGTTAGGGCGTTGCCCCAGAAAAGTAAACTAATTGTTCTGTAGATAATAATATAGATTCTGTTAAAAAATGTCCCAAAACTACTGTTTCATTCTGGGATATTTGTAAAAACTTGTGTTGTGGGACCACTTTTCTCTTCATTTCTTCATATTCACGGAAGTACGCATTTGCACTTGTAGTTGTAATTTTCTACATTGAATACATCTGTTCCTCTGTGAAGGTTTTTGAACTTTCTGTCAAAGGGCGACAAACAGGTCGTACCATCAGGCCCAGTCACAGGCTTGGTGGACCCCGCTCATAGTGAGAATGCCTGTTTTGAAAGCTATAAAAACTCCATACCACGGAACATTCCAGGCAAAGTACTAACATTTCTAAGGAGATGAGCAGGTGACAGACCCCCCACCAGAAAACTGACGCAGTGCATAATGCATGCTTGAAATAAAAACAAAAAGAAACGCCAGGTATGTGTTTGAAGTGCACTCAACATCATACCATAGTTAAAAACTCCAAAAATAAATTGAACATAATGTGTCCCTTGTTATTCCTAAAGTGTCATAAATGAACACGCGCTTCTCATCTCCGCCTGATCCTTTGAATAATTCTAGGCCGTTCCCTTGTCTCTTGTGTCATGTTTCTTAGCCTGACAGTCTGCGCTCAGGGGGAAGTGTGTGCTGTTCTGTCGGATTTACATATGTCTTCTCTGTGACTGCTGTGGACAGGCCTGGAGTAGACCGAGGACAAGTCTCTGAGCTGCAGACCTTTACAGACCCGCAGTCATATGCACCCACAGCAGCCATCCACCCGTCTGCAGTTAGGATAGGCCTGGAGTATTAACTGTAATGGGAAAGTGAGGAGGGGCGCCAGGGGTACGATCAGAGTAAGCCCACCAATGTGAGGGTAGCTGGTACAAGAGTGCAAACTGCAGAAACAAGTGGGAAAAAGACAGCAAGAAATTGAAAACAAAAAAATACCGTTCTATAAAAATCATCCTTAAATATTCATGTTGTGAAATCTGCTGTTTGTTGAGAAAACGTTGCTCCTTTTTGCCACAGCCTTTGTGTTGTAGTTGGTCAATCTTAAGCTGTGATAACAGTCGCCGTTTGTGCATGTTGGAACACTGAGCTACTGTTGTTTCGCCGTTAGCTTTGATTGTGGGTTTCCAAGTGTCCATGCAGCCCACATCCTTTGCATATGTGCCCTCTGGCTAGGGTCACTGGAGTAGTCGCAATCCAAGAGAGCCTTGTTCTCGCATTTCGCCCATAAGGCACTCTGGTTCTCCAGCACCTGACGCAGACCTTGTTTGGCCGAGCGACGTCTTATGTCTTTCATTGTCACTCATCACTGTATGAGGAAGGCAGTAGTGCCAAGGGTCTTGCCTGAGGACGCACACTGGATGATGGTCATTTCTCATTCCGCCCCGAGTCCCTCATCTGAAAGAGACTTACTTAGTTGAGCTATCCGGACTGACAGAATGGTAAACCAACCAGACATTGTAGTGGTGGATAAACAGCAGAGGTAAGCCGTTGTGGTTGACATGGCAACACCAAATGATGGTAACGTCAGGAAAAAGGAACACGAGAAACTGAAGAAATACCAAGGGCTCAGAAGAGCTGGAGAAGGCGTGGAAGGTGAAAGTGGTGCCCGTGGTCATCGGAGCACTCGGGGCAGTGGCCCCCAAACTGGAGGAGGGGCTACAGCACTGGAGGAGTGGCTACAACAAATCACTGGAAAAACATCAGACATCTCAGTCCAGAAAGGTGCAGTGCAGGAACAGCAAAGATACTGCGCAGAACCTCAAGCTCCCAGGCCTCTGGTAGAAGACCCGAGCTTCGACATGTTGGTTTTGGTTTGTTTGGCCACGCCACCTTTGTCTTCTGCCCAAACCACAACAAGCCTGACATAGTCACAAATATCATGGTAAAATTAGAATTAGATATAAAACAATCCAGAAGAGAGTCAAAAAAGCCACAGATGAAAACTAAACAAGCTCCGTGGAGAACATGCAAACTCCATCTGGCCTGGGACCAAACCTACAACTCTCTTGCTGTGAACCGCTCATGCTAACAGCTGAACCGCCTACTCCACAGTTATAACACGGCCATTTCTTTGATCTGCTTCTTGATCTTTACAGTATAATAAAGCTTAGAGAGAGGCAGGTGCGTCGGAAGAAGACATTGCGTCAATGTAAACGAATGTCTGCTCAAAATGACATCGAATAACGTTTGCTTCTCACTGTGCTCTTTCCATAAACCCACTCTAAATAACAGATACTACTATTGGGTTTATTCTTATCAGGGCTTTGCAGGTGAACCACAGGCTGAAAGGTAAGGCAATGCTTCCCAATCAAGCGTACGAGGATTCCAGGGGCACAGGAGCAATCTGCAGAATCATTTTTGAAGACTAAGCCGACAAAAGCAGGTGTATAAAATGTGGAAAGAAATGCTGAATCCTGAACGGAGGGAATGTCTGTGTCGTCCCTCAGTCATGGAAGTAGATTGTAGATTGTAGAAGCTTTTAAGGAGTAATACGTTTTGACACTCATCCAAGTAGCTTCTTCCTCTCACACGGATCTGGTGAGTGAGTAGCTTATATCTGTCTGAAGGGCGGAGCTATGCAATGAAAAAGAGAAAACTGCCTCTATTGTACAGGTTAGTTTTTCATGAAACATTCATTAAGTGCACTTTTGCACACTCTTATTTCTTTGTGTACTATATGTTTCAGGGGAAACAGGGTTAGGGTTTACCTCAGAACGTGAACGCACACATTTAGGGGTTAGGAGAGTAACAACGACTACTCTTAATATCATTTGTTCATTATGAATTAAGTCGTTGTTCATGCTTTATTAAAGCTATTTTAAAAGTGCATTTATTATAACTATTATTGTAACTGTTTTACACTTCATAATTTATGAAGAATGATTCAGGCTGAGGTTTTACACAGAGACCTCGGCGAAATTGTAATAATGATGAATGTCGTTTGTTTCTCGTGCTGTGCGAATTGTCCATGTCTGTGAAAATGTGTGCAGTTCAGCAAACTCAGAGGTCCTCAGGTAAATCTAGTCCCAACGCTCGTGTCTGTGACTGGGACTGTCTAGTCTGTGCAATAAAGCTTTTATCGATTCATTCATTTACGTCCACATTTGTCACTAGAATCATATTACTAATTTGCCATGGATCATTCTCCAATCCAATTATAATTGTTTTTCTACAAAGAACAAGCAGAAAACACAAAACGCACCGCAGTAAAGACGGGAACCCTAGAGGTCCGACCTTTTGGTGCAGAGTTTGGGTGGAGGGGCAGTGTCAGTGTGAATGGATGTCTTTCTGATCCCGTGCTAATGAACGACTCGACGCAACAGCGCAGGTACATAATGCGCAACTCAAACCAAAAAGAGTTGAAAATTGAAGAAACCCGAGGAACATGGATGAATGAAAAGGTTTTAGCAGTCGCAGACAGACTCGAATAGGTCTTTAGTAAATATTTGCTTAAACTAAGGGGTTAAGGAGGGTATCAATGAAGAAGTTATGAAAGCTGAATCATTCTTAATAAACAATTGTTTTCATCATGAATTAAGTCTTTGATCTTCCTTTCTTTTTAAGGCTCATCAAGGTGCAGTTACTCAACAGTGCACCTATGTTTGTGTTATAATCCAAAAACTGCACTTCTCACAGTCCAAAGCTCTTCCTGGTCTTTGTTGCATCGTTCCTTTCCCCAAAACACAGCTTGAGCGTCACATTTTGGGGCGCCTCTGTGCTCTAAGTAGGTCATGGGCTGTGGTGGTGCCAAACCCTACAATTAAAGTGTGAGAAACTGGCACTCCACCTGGTTTTGTGGAGCCAGGCTGTAACTAACCCCAAAGAGCGTCATTACAGCTGCGTGGCGCTGAGCCGGTGAATACGGGTTTAACTGCAGGGAATTCATCCAAATCATTCAATAATCAGCAGGACAGATGTGGCGGGACACAGTCAGTCTGAGAGCAGCTAAATGAGGCGTGCATCAGCAGCATCTGGAGCTTTTAGACACTGGCTTTTGCAGCAGGACTTCTCTGGGTATAATGAACAGGGGATCTTTGCCTGATCCCAATGCAAGGTTCTAGTATTTTTGGGTTCCATAACGTACAAAATGATATTCACCTTGAGAAATAATACAGTACAGATTCAATCCCAATCTTAGCTGTGTTCCCTCCTCAAAAACATACCTGCAGTTGTCGTTAGCTAAATTCACTTTTGTTTAATTAACCCGTCGTACGAGGTCCTCTCCCTCTGAGCTTCTGAAAAGACTCAGTTTAAATTTTCTCCATAAATCATCACCAGACTTTAGCTTTTCTCCCATCAAATTACATCCATTACAACTGTACGCTGTTAAAAAAGTTAGCATTCCCATTGTTGCCAAAGAAACAGTTTTCAGGAGCACATTTAAAGGCCAATAACCACACAAATAATGCATGTGTCCTTTAACTAATATTTTGTGGTAAATAGAAAAGTTCCCTATTCAAAAATCTCTTGCTGTCATTAGAGAAGCTCTCAGACAGAGGATGGTAATATCACTGCTTTATGAACCTTCTTCAGTCCAGAACCATGGACAGCTCCAACTTTTCTGTAAAATGAGAGAGCAGCTTTTTGACTCCTCTCACGAGACCACCTCAAGCTCAATACATTTGATTTCTATTTCTATTCATAAACCCTTGTCTGATTTTGGTTCTGATTCTTTTCTCCCGCTCCTCTAGAGTTCCTACAGAGATCCCTACAAACTCCCTTCCCATTGATCGAACCAAACCAGAATTGACTGACGGCCCGGTCCCACAATGCCTCATCTTCTTCTCCTCTGGGTCCTGGCCTACATTCTGTCAGAGTGACAAGTAAACATTTCCAGTCACTTCAGCTCCACACGCCTCCTTACAGCTCCGCGGGACATGCGTGTGCTAACTAGACTCATTAAAAAGAGTCTGTAGATGAGAATTTGATTTTGGGTGTTTTGCAGCCGAGGGGCAGCGGAGCGGTGGAGGAAATGCTTAGTCTGGCACATCCCGCCATATTTTCTGACTGGCAATTTTTACGGTAGCGTCTTTGACATTACATTTACGGGATAATCAGCCTGCCGCGAGCGCTGGTCTTCCTCTGCTCAGGATGTGAGTGAAGGCTTTTCAAAGAACGTTTTTACAGACAGTGCTTTGCTTTAGATTTTTTATTTTTTGTATATTGTATTTTTGTGCTCAAGTAGGGAATTTGGGCAGGAGCACAGGGGATTGGCTGTTTGAGGTAAGGAAAAAGGTACCCAGATTGCATTGAAATGAATTACACATGTTTTTACTGCTCAAAATGTTTGATGCCAAAAGGTTGCAGAGTGCACCTTTAAATAGTCACAGACCCTTTAAAGTGGACATATTCTACATTCTTGTGGCATGCTTTTGGTCACCTTGGGATAAGCATTTCACATTCTCTATCTTAAAATAATCTCGATATTTGGGGAAAACTACACATTAGTTTCCAATTTCAAGCCTTACTGTCGGTGGCAATGGGAATTACCGTTAGAAACACACTTTGACCGCTGAAGTCTGGTCATGGTTTATGGTCTTACAAATGCGCAAGAAAAGTCCGGAAACCGCAAACCAGGACATTTTTCAATGGAGTCATTTGTGAGGCTCAGTGAAGACAAGCTCGTAAACTGTATTCCTGAAATGTGAATGAAGCACAATACGATCACGGGTATGTTTCTGATGCGGGAACAGCTTCATAATGTGGTTCAAAGATCAAGCAAAGCAAATATCTGTTGGAATAATTATGAAAGGAAAATGTATTTGTCGATCACAAAGTGCTTTCCGGACATTCAAACATTAGAAACACATTACAATCAGAAATGGGTCCACAATTTCCCAAATTAAAATTATGGCTTTCAACTGACAGCAACTGCCTCTGAGTTTGAAGGTGAACAAATAGTTTACATGTACTTCTGAAGTCTGGGGTCTGGGAGGGTCTATGAGGGTTTGGGAGGGTCTGGGAGGATTTTGGAGGATCTGGGAGGGTCTGGGAGGGTCTGGGAGGGTCTAGGAGGGTTTGGGAGGGTCTGGGGAAAACTTTGCATCCATTGTTCACCAGAAAACAGGGACGTATCCTGTTTTCTGGTGAATTTTAATTGTACTATTTCAGCAGGTCACTGCCCATTCATTTGGCTGCCAGATGTGATCCCCCTTCACCCCGTTACCCCGTTACCCCCAGGCCCTGAGTTTGGCTGCTCAGCCCCTGGCCCTTCACATCTCCTGCAGGTCACACTCAGGCTGCACACGTTTTCCTCATAAACTTATGTTTTATGTTGTAGGTCAATTGTAAGAACGACTTTGACTTGTAATGCGTTAAGAAAGTGACAAATCGGACTGTTGCGAGTTCGAATCCCGGCTCCGAAAGTTTGCTGCATGTCCCCCCTTCTCTCTCATCCCCATGCCATGCTCAGCTGTCCTGTCTAATAAACCCTACAGGCCAAAAAATCCTTAAAAAAAACAAATGTTTTGGAAATCCTTTAGCGAGCTCCTTAAAATGGGGGGCTATAGGTTGGAGACCCCCGTTCTAGTTTCCTGATAGGCCCAGTAATTACAGAGACATGAACCATAAACCAGGTCAAAACATCTGACCTGTGACAGTTATAAGACCAAAGTGACACAGAAGCTGACTTAGCACCATGGCCTCACCGCAAGAAGGTGTCGAGAGAGAGTCCCAGACCCTTTCAGATACTCTGTGAGCGAATCCTCCAGCTAGGTACTCCTGATCAAGATCCTCGCTCAAGTGCTGGAGATGGGCACTCGGGCGCTGCTCTAAGGCTGGAGATGTGGCCCGTGTGAAATGGATGCCCATCTCAGCAGAAGTCCTCCCCTTGTCTTGTTTCTGTTTCTGCTGGACATACACTGGTAATGTGCTTTTCTCCCATCTCATCATCTTAGTTATAAAACGCTGCTATTCTTGTTTCCATGGCGATCTCCAACCTGCTATTTTGATAAGTCCTTTGTGTACGGTGTATTTTTGTAGCCTAATGGTACACCACTGCCAATCACTTGACATTGTCCAGTTCGAATCAGTTCTATCTCAAGCCGATTCTGATCATATGGTCTGAAACCTAATTCTGTCACGAGCAGGCAGCAGGCACTTGAGTGATGTTTCAAGATCCAAATGGAGAAAACAGCAGTGGAACGCTTTGGCTGTAGGTAAAAAAGGACCAGTACCAGAGTCGTGCACATCACAGCGCTTCATTCTGAGACACATGGACAAAAAGCTCCTGATTGTGCATTACTAAACACCTTACACCTTACTTTAGACTTCAATACACACCAATGGACTCAGAATGCAGAAGAGTGGTGGTTTTCTACACCAGACTCAGATTTGGCTTTCCAAGTACCACCAGATCTAAATCCAGTTTTTAACAGGACTATTCCAGGTCTGAATCAGGCATTCAAATCTATATGAAGGTTCTCCTGTTTTTCTAACTCTGCCTTAGTTCTGTGGGAGGGCACCTGGGGTAAATATTCATCGTAGTTTTACTTCCGTGAAGTTGCAGTTTGTGAAGACATTTTGAAAAATAAAAGTTTATCAGAATCCGTCTGTGATGTCATCAATGTGCGACAGTTTAAACCAGGGTCTCTGGGCCGGATGCGCACGACACGTCACGACTGCAACAACATCTTAGGAAGCACAAAATATCCCCAACACTGTTTCAACAAATTGGTTGGTAAAATAAAAGAACTACAGATAGATTTGGGCTGAACCAGAATTACACTAGGACAAGACTAGGACCAATCAGGTCTGAACCAGGACTAACCTAGAATTAAAACAGGTCTAAAGAAGAATTGAGCAATGATTAAACCAAGACAAAACCAGGTCTAAACTAGTGCTAACCCAGAATTAAACCAGTAAACAAACAATGACAATTTTGAGGAGGCGTTCATGTCCCACCACTGATGTACCAGACATAGCTTCATTTGATTCACACTTCCCTGGTTGGTTAAATAGCAAGCTGACCAATCGGAGGAGAGGGAGGGGACAGTGTGTTTGCGCTCAGCAGGATTTGACCTGGTTGGTACTTGGATGGGAGACCGCTGGGTATCAAGGGACATGTAGGGTCATAAACATGTCTGCAAATGTACCAGAATGACACGGCTATTTGTCATCTGCTGTCAGTCACCCAAAAGCATCAATATTAGAAAACATACGAGTTATATAAGTGGGACGACTGCGGCTCGAGTGCAAACACCTTGCCAAGTATGGCCGTGCGTGCGTGAGGTGGTCCGAGGTGGTCCGAGGGGTTCAGAGGTGGTCAGAGAGTGTCTGTGTGTGTTATAAAATCCAATGCATTTCATTAAGGTTATGATGATGATGATCATTCTAATTATCATTATTTAATGTTATCAATAAAGTGGCATGATGTCACAGGGATCAGTTTTTCTTTTTCTCGTCCAGGCCTATAATGCAGGATTTAATATGAACGGTTGTGCATGTTCTTTGAGAACAAATTGCAAGTGCTCGTTTCCTGTGGCGCAGGTTAGGGCTAAAACTGTGATTGAAGAGAGTGCGGCCCACAGGTGAAACTACAGTAACCTTTGCCAAAATAATAAGCAGCTGTTTAAGCTAACCCAGTACAGCTAACATATGACGTGAACTTCACTTGACATGAACTTCACTTTGAAAATCCCAGTTATAGGTCAGTTTGAGACTGAATGTTGCCTTTTTGTACTCCCACTTCCAGCGCCATTTTCTGTCGCAATTGTTCATTTAGTTCTATAATGTTCTGTCTGGCTTACATTTGCTATAAATACTACTGCTAAAGCGGTAAATTGGATGCATAATCCATAATAATAAGGATCTTTTAGAACTCTGAAATTCAAATTCACTCATTCCAGAACATTCCATAGACACATGTATGTTTGCCAGAGGCACTGGAGACGCCATTAACAATATCCATAAATGATTCACTTTGGCCTATTTCAGCTGCTATAAGAACATAAGGCCATTAATAAAACAATGCTATATAACTGGAAATAATCCTACTATCATTTAACAAAAAATACAGTCATGACTAAAACACAGCTTAGGGAACAATGCATAATTTATCCATTTATCAAAAGGGTTTTCATTGTTTATTGAAGCGCTGGTTGTGAGCAGAGAGGTCCAGAGGAGGCGCTGCGCTCAGCCTGAGTCCGCAGACAAATGAGGAGAGAGTGGAGTTCTGTCAGCGTGGAGAGTTGCTCTGTATTTAAAGGTGCACTATGTCACTTTTCTGCGAGGTTCACCAGAGCTGTTAATAGGATTAAACGTACACATCTAGCTTTTGTCTCAAAGGGCTTATATTGCTGAAAATACACCTTGAATAACATCGCCTTTCCACTGATCTGATCTGTAACTTGGCTTGGTGGGGTCACCTGTAAGAGGGTTAGGGCTGGTCCCAACCATTCATTCATCTTCTACCACTTCATTATGGGTGACTGGGGCCTATCCCAGTGACTTTGAGCTTTAGGCGGATTCACTCTGGACAGGGGCCAGTCACAGGGTTAACACGGAGAGAGATACAAACAAACATTCACTCTCGTGTTCGTTCACTCTCGCGTTCGTTCACTCTCACGTTCGTTCACTCTCATGTTCGTTCACGCTCACGTTCATTCACTCTTACGTTCATTCACTCATGTTCACTCTCACGTTCGTTCACGTTCACATTCGTTCACGCTCACGTTCGTTCACTCTCACGTTCATTCACTCATGTTCACTCTCACGTTCGTTCACTCTCACGTTCATTCACTCAAGTTCACTCTCACGTTCGTTCACTCTCGCGTTCGTTCACGCTCACGTTCGTTCACGCTCACGTTCGTTCACTCTCACGTTCATTCACTCATGTTCACTCTCACGTTCGTTCACGCTCACATTCGTTCACGCTCACGTTCGTTCACGCTAGTCACGTTCGTTCACGCTCACGTTCGTCTCACGCTCACGTTCGTATCACGCTCACGTTCACTTCACTCTCACGTCGTTCACGTTCACGTTCGTTCACGTTCAGTTCCACGCTCTTACGTTGCATTCACTCATTTCACTCTCACGTTTACACTCTCACGTTATTCACTCTTCACGTTCATTCACTCATCGTTCGTTCACTCACGTTCACGTTTCGTACGTAATACACTCTCACGTTCACACTCAACAATCGTTACACAGATCTCAACGTTCATGCTCACATTCGTTCACTCTCACGTTCGTTCACGCTCACGTTCATTCACTCTCACGTTCGTTCACTCTCACATTCGTTCACTCTCACGTTAACTCTCACGTTCATTCACTCTCACGTTCACACTCACATTCGTTCACTCTCACGTTCGTTCACGCTCACGTTCATTCACTTCATCACGTTCGTTCACTCTCATTCGTTCACTCTTCACCGTTATTAACTCTCACGTTCATTCACTCTCATTCGTTCACACTCACATTCGTTTCACGCTCACGTTCGTTCATGCCTCACGTTCATTCACTCTCACGTTCGTTCCACTCTCGCGTTCGTTCACTCTCGCAGCTTCGTTCACTCTCGCGGTTCGTTCTCACTCTCGCGTTCGTTCTCACGCACACGTTCATTCACTCTTACGTTTCATTCACTCATGTTCACTCTCACATCCGTTCACTTTCACGTTCGTTCACTCTCACGTTCGTTCACGCTCACGTTCATTCACTCTTACGTTCATTCACTCATGTTCACTCTCACGTTCAATTCACTCTCATGTTCACACTCCACATTTGTTCACTCTCACTTTTCACTCTCACGTTCATGTCACTCTCATGTTCACTCTCACGTTCATTTCACTCTCACGTTCGTTCACGCTCATGTTCATTCACTCTTACGTATCATTCACTCCTATGTTCACTCTCACGTATTCATTCACTCTCACGTTCACACTCACATTTCTTCACGTCTCACGTTCATCATCACTTCACATTCGTTCCACTCTCTTCACGCATTCACTCTCCACCTTCACGTCACACACTTCACATTCGTTCACGTTCATTCACTCACATTCGTTCACTCTCACGTTCATTCACTCTCACGTTCACACTCACATTCTGTTCACTCTCACTTCATTCACTCTCACGTTCATTCACTCTCACGTTCACACTCACATCCGTTCACTCTCACGTTCATCTCACTTCACGTATTCACTCTCATGTTACCTCACACTTCGTTCACCTCACGTTCATTCACTCCATTTCACACTCACATTCGTTCACTCTCACGTTCACTCTCACGTTCATTCAACTCTCATTTCAACTCACATTCTGTTCCACTCTCACGTTCATTCACTCACTTCATTCACTCTCACGTTCACACTTCACATTCGTTCACTCTCACGTTCACTCTCACTTTCATTCACTCTCAGTTCAAACTCACATTCGTTCACTCTCACGTTCATTACTCTCACGTTCAACTCACATTCGTTCACTCTCACGTTCAATCTCACGTTCATTTCACTCTCACGTTTCACACTCACATCGTTCACTCTCACACGTTCATTCACTCTCATGTTCACACTCACATTCGTTCACTCTCACTGTTCACTCTCACGTTCATTCACTCTCACGTTCATTCCAGTCTCACGTTCATCTCACGTTCATTCACTCTCATGACTCAAACACTCACATTCGTTCTTCACTCTCACGTTCACTTCACTTCTCATGTTTCATCACTCACATTCGTTCACTCTCACGTTCATTTTCATGTTCACACTCACATTCGTTCACTCTCACGTTCATTCACTCTCATGTTCACACTCACATTCGTTCACTCTCACGTTCATTCACTCTCATGTTCACACTCACATTCGTTCACACTCACGTTCACTCTCACGTTCGTTCACTCTCACGTTCACTCTCACGTTCACTCTCAAGTTTGTTCACTCCCACGTACTTTCTACATTGGTTTGTTTGGATTTGTGATGTTGAAAATGACTTATTCTGATGCAGACTTGATCCTGTTTTAGTCCTGGTTCAGCCCTGACCTCGTCCGTGTTCAGATTCGGGTTTAGGCCTAGTTTAGTTCTAGTTTTAAAGTGTTTGAGGTGTTTATGCAAGAGTGAATGCACCTTTAATAAAACAAAACCCAACTTTCGACATGTTTCATGATGAAGGATCTCTTTTATTACCAGGAGAAACGATCAAAACGCCCCTTTATGGAAGCAGACTGTGACTTCCAACTATCAGTGGCAGAGATACAGTCGATTGAGATATGAAGTATGAGACATGACATTTGTTCCTTGGAAATATGTTCTAAAAATATTGAGTAGAAGAAAGCCATCATCTGTTGATAAACTCGCTGTGTAATTCTTCAGATGATATTTGCACTTTCACAGTCACTTTTGGACAGTCCGTAAACCTCCACCACGCTTAATTAACACAGATTTGTATTGTTTTCATTGATTACAGAACTCAAATATGTACTCAAATACTCAAATATCAGTCAGAGTCAATATGAGTAAGCTCATGTGTGTCTTCATTACTGCGCACACACTTTCATGTTCCCAAAGGCACAAAAGAACTTTCACACTTTTGTTCGAAGATAATGAGAATGTTGTGGTGTTGAAAAGTTCATTTGTTCTTTTCATTTGAGGACAGAGTGACCTTTAGCCAGCAGCTGGTCAGCACCACATGACTCCACACACTGACCCTTCAGAGGGGTGCAGAGGTCAGGCCAGCTTAGCGTCCTCTGGGGTTTGGCATTTTGGAATATGAGCAAAAAGTCTTGAGAAAATATTAAGATAGAAATGTACTGTTTGAGTGTGATCTTTTGCGGGTTCTGGTCCGGACCATAGTCGGGAAAGGCACGGCGGGACTTCTCTTGGCCCCCAGACCGGTTTATTTTAGAAACAACAAAATGTTTTCTTTATAGAACAAATCAACATTATGCCTGAAAACTCATTTACATATTACATTTGTGACGCTAATAGTACACACACTTTCTAATGGTAAATATAGCACACGCACATTTGAAGTAGAACTCGCAATTGAACACCTGTCTTAAGTAGATGATGCCCTTTGGCTGAGGTCAGGAAGGCTCTACTGACAGCATACTTCAGAGCCACCGTATTCATCCAGGGAGCTCGTGACGCCAACCAGAGGCTCATCGGTTGTAGAAAAATCGATGTAATGCTCACGTACCATGACTGTCGAGTGAATAATGCATACAGTGGAGCTAGCGTGAGCGCATTCCCAAGGTCAGGTTTACAGCTCTATCCAGCGAGATCAATGTGAAGTTCAGCTCGTCGAGAGTCTTTATTATATTTCTAACTGAAGTCAGAGCACAGCCACTTCAAAGAAGTACAAAGTGTGGAACTGTAAGAAGAAGAGTCTGGGCGGAACATCTGATTAATCATTTGCTGTTAATGTAATTAGAAGGACAAAACATGAAATAATGCACAACACCTGGTATTTTCAATTTGCGGGGTTAGCACGGGGTTAGCGCTGAGTTAGCGCGGGGTTAGCGCGGGGTTAGCGCGGGGTTAGCGCGGGGTTAGCGCGGGGTTAGCGCGGGGTTAGCGCGGGGTTAGCGCGGGGTTAGCGCGGGGTTAGCGCGGGGTTAGCGCGGCGGGTGGCGTTTAGCCGTGTGTTAGCCGGGCGTTAGGCGGGAGTTAGTACGGGAAACCAGCGGGAAACCAAGCCACACCAAGTGAGTCAGTTTGTGTAGTTGGGATGTTTCAGATTGACAATTGCACTCATTCATGCTCCTCCGCGCTCTCCTCCGGGCTCTCCTCCCCGCTCTCCTCCAGGCTCTCTCCGCGCTTCTCTCCAGGCTCTCCTCCAGGCTCTCCTCCGCGCTCTCCTCCAGGCTCTCCTCCGGGCTCTCCTCCAGGCTCTCCTCCGGGCTCCTCCGGCTCTCCTCCGGGCTCCTGCGGGCTCTCCTCTGGGCTCTCCTCCGCACTCTCCTCCGGGCTCTCCTCCGGGCTCTCCTCCGGGCTCCCCCGGGCTCCTCTGGGCGGGATTCTGTTGTAGAACCAGCTCTACTTCTGGTCATTTTCAAGTTTTTTTTTTCAAACTACATCATGAAATGAGAAAAAACTGTGATCAATATTTACCACAGGGACTAACTCAACAAACAACGACATCATCAGAACAACATAAGACCCTTCACATATGGACTTGAACTGTGGACCAAGTAAATGTCTCTGAGTCTCCATGAAGTCACCTCTTTTTTATTTCCACATGTTTTATGTGAATCTGTCTGTGAATCTGATCCAAGGCCAGTGTCAGGTCAGAGTCAGTGTGGTGGGTTGAAGAGAAAATATTATGCTTGTCCACCTCAAAGTCCAAATGCTTGTCCACCTCAAGTCCAAATGCTTGTCCACCTCAAAGTCCAAATGCTTGTCCACCTCAAAGTCCAAATGCTTGTCCACCTCAAAGTCCAAATGAAATCAACCCCACATGAGTTGAATTGAATGTGGTGAAATGAGTGTGGTTTTGGTGCTTCGACCTCAGTAAGAAGTGACAGATGACACGCTTTGGTCTGTTCTGTAGTTATTCTCTGACACTGTGGGGCGTTATGTTGGGCCGTGCACGTTTTAAAATCACATGATTGATCCAAACGACTCAATAACATAAACAACATCTGTGCCAAAGTGTGTCCAGGACGCTTGCTGAACCACGTTGTCAGTTTAAGAACACATCATCTGGACAACAGTCTGGAAACTTCAGAGCGGGTGCGTGTAGTGTGTGTGCGTGCGTGTGAGTGTGTGTGTGTGTGTGTGTGTGTGCGTGTGTGTGTGTGTGTGTGTGTGTGTGTGTGTGTGTGTGCGTGCGTGTGTGTGCGTGTGTGTGTGTGTGTGTGTGTGTGTGTGTGCGTGTGTGTGTGTGTGTGTGAGTGTGTGTGTGCGTGGTGTGTTTGTGTGTGTTGCGTGATGTGTGGTTGTGTGTGTGTGTTGCGTGCTGTGTTGTGCGTGGTGTGTGTGTTGTGTGTTGTGCGTGTGGTGTGTGTGCTGGTGTCTCTTGTTCGTTGTGTGCGTGTGTGTGTGCGATGTGTGTGTGTGTGCGTTGAGTGTGTGTGTGTGTGTGGTGTGTCGTGCTGTGTGTGTCTGTGTGTGTGTTGTGTGCTTGTGTTGCGTGTCTGTGTGTGTGTCTGTGGTTCGTGTCTGCTTGTCTGTGTCTGTGTGTGTGTGTGTGTGTGTGTGTGTGATGGTGTGTGTGTGCGTGTGTGTGCGTGTGTGTGTGTCTGTGTCTGTGTGTGTGTCTGTGTGTGTGTGTGTGTGTGCGTGTCTGTGTGTGTGTCTGTGCGTGTCTGTGTCTGTGTCTGTGTGTGTGTGTGTGTGTGTATGCATTCAAACAGAGTAAAAATGTGTTCTATCATAATTACCATCATCACATATTATATTGTCGTAGAAGTGAATATAGTCATCTTTTTAAAGTATCAATCATTATATACCACTACCCGTCATAGCATCTTTAAAGATATAGATATACACATATGCACATGTATACATATGTACATATATACATATATACATATATACATAGATACATATATACATATATACATATATACATAGATACATAGATACATGTATACATATATACATATATAGATACAGAATGCATTTGTCTTTTTTTTCCTGTGTCATGTTTAGTGTCTCAGGTGCATTAAAAGAAAGAGGCCTTTTTTCGAGCGTCTGCACTTGGGACAGAGCTGCTGGAGGTGATGCAGTGAATGATCATTATTAGTTCATTAGGGGACAGAGCATGTGACAAAGAAGGGCCTTACGTCGCTCCTTTAACACGTACCCTCGTCACGTAGCGCATGGTTCAACGGCCCAAGGACATATTCCAGTGCCACATGTTAGCTACAGACGCATGACTCAACAGTGAGAGCAGCGTTTCGCACCTCGGAGTGCAGCAGTTCCTCCGCGCGGCCCGCCTGTGCGGCTCGGATCATGTGCCTGGAGTAGATGGGACTTGGCAGGTTGAGACTCACTCCTGATTGGGCCTGTCACTGAGCTGCTCGCTGCTGTGGATGCACATCTGATACAAAGATGCTTTTAGGGCACTTTGTTTACGCTGTGTTTCCCGGTAACAAGCCATGCTGGATTATTAATGGACGGGTGTTGAGGCTATGGCTGCGTGCAAGAGTGTCATGCCTTTTTGAGACTTGCTGTTCACATGTCTTTGGATGGAAACATAGAGCACTGTAGAGACTGTACTCGGGCCCGGGTCTACTGGGGTGCAAAGGGTGCTGGCACCCTCATTTGTAAAAGACACGTATTGTCTTTGCGTCCCTTTGTAACCTCGTCAGTTCAGTCTGGACCCGGGCCTGGCTGTACTGTGCTCGGCCTGTCAGCAGTGGAGACTTTCTCAACAGAAGGGTGAGTGGGTGAGAGGGTGAGAGGGTGAGTGAGTGTGAGTGAAGTGAAGAAGCAACAGGACTTTTCCAATACTGTGGTCTCTACACTCTGGGCTCTTGTCTCCCAGAGTTACAATGGGTTTGATTGACAGGAAAAACAAACCCACAGCTTAAGGAAGAACAATGCAGACGTCTACTGAATCATAGGGCAAACCATAGACGTTGTAGATCTGAGGTTAGAGAAGTTAGAGATGTTGTCCTGAATGGTAAGAGAATATCTATGAGATGTTCATTACCTCTGTTTATTATGGCGAACCTGCCAGCTCCAGGCAGGAGGTCCCATTAGCGGGTTAGGGACACTTCACCAACGCCAGTGATGGTTCTGAAGATGGGTCACAGTTAAGCAGCACAAACATGTCAAGGTAATAACATGGTAATAACATCTCCTAAATGATGTCTTTAAAAAGAGTTTGTGGATATATCAGAAGAAGGCAAGGAGTTGTTGGAGTGGTAAGGGGATACTGTAGTGGAAATATCAGTACGACTTTATAATGACTACACCTTAATTAGGTGTAAATAACAAATCATTGATGAACAATTACTCAGGTTTTGTAACTACTTAATTAAAGGGTTAGAGTATTAATGAAGTAGTAACTAAGGCCATTAACAGTACAGTTCCTCTGCGTGTGCTGCTGAAATATCGTCCGTATTCGAGGCATTTGAGACAAACAAACAGCTGGGCTTCAATCGTCCAAGAACCAGGTGTGAGCAGAACACCGGACCCTTGTGCTTTCAAACAGGAAGTAGAGGGGCTTGTTCGGCATGCAATTGAAGACAAGGCATTTGGAAAATATTTGATTCATTTTATTTTAATTTGTATTGTTTGCCTTTCAGTGACTGAGCGTCACTGCACCAAACACAAGCGTGCAAGTATGTGCAATCTTTTATTGATTTGATAAAAGACCCAATAAAATGGCTGGTTTTCCATTTAATGTTTGAAATAGTGGGAAGCGTGTTCAGCTGCACAGATCCTGATGCGTTTCTTCTGACAGAATCCAATATTGCAGAGCCCTACAACATTTATTATTCATCTGAAGTGTGCTTGAGTGACAGGTGACAGGCTCGCTGCAAACCATGGACTTCTACTAGTTTAACCTAAAAAACCATCCTCTCATGTACCCTTGTGTACCCTCATCTCTGTAGTGTTCTTCTGCAGTTCAGCCACATTCAAAGTGCAAGTGCCGTCTGCATTACAGCATTTCTCCTCCAGAGGGCACAAAGACACGAGGTTTGGAGTGTGCTTAGCCAAACTGTTAAGCACTAAGACTTACGTACTGAAGCATTGGGTCTGTTCAGAATAAAATCACTAACATCACGGTTCATAGTTCTTGGTACCACAGTTTTATAATTAGAGAAAACATGACAAAAGCGATAAGTGTCCATTTTGTACAAAAGAGAAGACTCTGATCACCAACGTGAACACTGACTGCAGTATAATGTGTCTCTAGGCTTTACGGCGGCGCGGCGGTTAGCACTCTCGGCAGGGCGGGGCCTTTCTGTGTGGAGTTTGCATGTTCTCCCTGTGTCTGCGTAGGTTTCCTCCTGGTACTCCGCTTTCCCCTCCCACTAAAAACATGTACAATAGGCCCCTCCCACTAAAACAAACATGTACTTGTGACCGCAGCCTTTCTGTAGCATTAAAAGTAAAAGAGGTGCCTGATGCGGCGGGGCCTGATGCGGCGGGGCCTGATGCGGCGCCTGATGCGGCGCCTGATGCGGCGGGGCCTGATGCGGCGGGCTGGCCTGATGCGGCGGGGCCTGATGCGGCGGGGCCTGATGCGGCGGTGCCTGATGCGGCGGTGATGCGCGCGGCCTGATGCGGCGGGGCCTGATGCGGCGGGGCCTGATGCGGCAGTGCCTGATGCGGCGGGGCCTGATGCGGCGGGGCCTGATGCGGCGGGGCCTGATGCGGCGGGGCCTGATGCGGCAGTGCCTGATGCGGCGGGGCCTGATGCGGCGGGGCCCATCGGAGCCCACTGCAAAGGTTTTCCCAATATCAAAGAGAGCCTCCCACCTCGAGGACATGAGGTGCGAGGCGTTACACAAGTCCAATCTGATTTATTCAGGACTCATTCATTGTAATAAAACAGCAACAACTTCTGTGAAGAGTCAGGGAAGACATTCAGTGAATAGTTAGTTAAGCCTGTGCATGTGCCACTGCCTGGACCATTTTCTCATGTAGGCCTGATAAAGTCAGTACAGATATATGATCAGAGAAGTCATAAGAACCGGAGATGGTGTCGGTTTCAATGGTCTGTGCTTGGTGCATTCCAGAAAAGATTTGTCTTCTGCATTCCTCAATATGGGCTAGCGCCACCTACTGATGACAGAGACGTCAGCGCGTCACTCTTACATAGAGAGGAATCCCATCATGATCCAACCCTTGTGAACGCTGCAGGTCTCTGTCAGATTGGCGCCCTGTAGGGGGAGTTCTTTCTGGGTCTGGAAGGGCATGTGGGCCACTGATCAAACTGCAATTATTCAAAAGTGGTGAATCATTTGTAGAAATGCATAAGGACAGAAAAAACTACATTTGGGAAATATGAAAAATAGATATTCCTTAAGACATTTGGCAGGTCATACCAGCAAAGCTTAGGTCAACGAACAGTGTCTGTGTGGAGTCTGCGTGTTCTGCCTGTGTCTGTGTGGAGTCTGCGTGTTCTACCTGTGACTGTGTGGAGTCTGCGTGTTCTACCTGTGACTGTGTGGAGTCTGCGTGTTCTACCTGTGACTGTGTGGAGTCTGCGTGTTCTGCCTGTGTCTGTGTGGAGTCTGCGTGTTCTCCGTGTGTCTGTGTGGAGTCTGTGTGTTCTTCCCGTGTCTGTGTGGAGTCTGTGTGTTCTCCCCGCGTCTGTGTGGAGTCTGTGTGTTCTCTCCGTGTCTGTGTGGAGTCTGCGTGTTCTGCCTGTGTCTGTGTGGAGTCTGCGTGTTCTCCCCGTGTCTGCGTAGGTTTCCTCTACCACTAAAAATATACACGTAGATATGTACAATAGTGTACTGTGTATAAAAGAGAGTTGTGTGCGTGAATGTGTCGCCCAGGTCTACACTCATGCGTTCATGTGTGTTCATTAACACGCTCTGTCCACAACTAATAAACAAACAAACAAACAAAAATATGACTATTTTCTTCATTTTTGGCTCCAAACGTTGTCAGAAGCTGTCAAGAAGTCACTGGTAATCTACTGTAGGCCGTGTGAAAATCAGTACTTTTGGCAAATGAAAAATGTGTTTTAAAGGTATAAGAACAGCACATTTTTGACATGGCCCAATGACAGAAGAGATCAAAGGTTCTACATCGACACGCTGCTGTGAAGAACACTGACACTTCATCTCTCATGCTCTTTTTTATCACCAAACATGAAGCACTTCCTGGTCAGGTATGAAGATGTTTTTTTTTTTCAGAAACAGGACCATTTGAGACTCTGGAAACCAGGAAAACAAATGAAATCAAGCTTTTACCGCTCATGATAAACAACAATACTCATACTACACGAGACTCCCAGCATTGAAATATGTTTTGCATATTTCTAACAATATATTTGAATAACATAACAATTTCAGCCATCTGCACAAATGAGCCTTTTCATAAGTCCTCCTGGCTACAGCCAGTCCAGACGTCGTATCGCTTGATGAATCTGTGGCCGCGTGTTTCCAGGTAAATGGAACCTGAGCAAGCAGCAGGTTCAGCAGGTTTACTTCAGGCTGCCATTGCCACTTGTAACTGGCTCTGATGGTGATGCCCACTGCCAGGGTGGGCCGGGCATCGACCACTTTTCTTTGTGGTTGTGCAAGATGATATTTGGCCCATATTATTCATTTTAACGCTCACACCTGAGTTTTATTTTCCTGACTGTGTTCAACTCAAGGTGGTGAACACGGACCGAAAAGGAGCTGAACACGAGCTGCGGCCTGAACACAGACCGAGAAGGAGCTTAACACGAGCCGCGGCCTGAACACAGACCGAAAAGGAGCTGAACACGAGCTGCGGCCTGAACACAGACCGAGAAGGAGCTTAACACGAGCCGCGGCCTGAACACAGACCGAAAAGGAGCTGAACACGAGCCGCGGCCTGAACCACAGACCGAGAAGGAGCGAAAACACGAGCCTCGGCCTGAAACACAGACCGAGAAGGAGCTGAACACGAGAGACGGCGGCTGAACACAGACCGAGAAGGAGCTCGAACACGAGCCGCGGCCTGAACACAGACCGAGAAGGAGCTGAACACGAGCCGCGGCCTGAACACAGACCGAGAAGGAGCTGAACACGAGCCGCGGCCTGAACACAGACCGAGAAGGAGCTGAACACGAGCCGCGGCATGAACACAGACCGAGAAGGAGCTGACACCGAGCCGCGGCCTGAACACAGACCGAGAAGGAGCTGAACACGAGCCGCGGCCTGAACACAGGCCGAGAAGGAGCTGAACACGAAGCCGCGGCCTGAACACAGACGAGAAGGAGCTGAACACGAGCCGCGGCCTGAACACAGACGAGAAGGAGCTGACACGAGCCGCGGCCTGAACACAGACCGAGAAGGAGCTGAACACGAGCCGCGGTCCTGAACACAGACGAGAAGGAGCTGAACACGAGCCGCGGCCTGAACACAGACCGAGAAGGAGCTGAACACAGCGCGGCCTGAACACGACCGAAGAAGGAGCTGAACACGAGCCGCGGCCTGACACGACCGAAGAGGAGCTGAACACAGCCGCGCCTTGAACACAGACCGAGAAGGAGCTGAACGAGCCGCGGCCTGAACAGAACACAGACCGAGAAGGAGCTGAACACGAGCCGCGGCCTGAACACAGACCGAGAAGGAGCTGAACACAGGCCGAGAAGGAGCTGAACACGAGCCACGGCCTGAACACAGACCGAGAAGGAGCTGACCACGAGCCGCGGCCTGAACACAAATCATAAACTCAGAAGAAGCAAATATTTATCCTCTATCTGCAGGTTAAGCTCTGCAGACTCCCATTGGAATTCCCAACGCTTCGTACGTTCAGTCATTAGCCTTAAAGCAGCGCTCCACAAGATGCATAATAATACTTGATGATGGCCACTTACCCGGGCCCATGAGTGCAGCCATTCAGATGTAAAACAGCCTTGTGATGATAATTCAGTAACAAGCCTCGGCGTAATGTGTTTTGACAGCATTGTTCTCCACTTGTTCATCTCCTCTTGTTCTTCGTTGACGCCGTGTCCCTGCTCTGACCTTGTTTAGCTCATCCGAATGATAGCTGCGTGAAGCGGCCTGAATAATGGCTACTTCACTGAGCGCCAACTTTAATGTGGAATCAATAGATCACAAAGAGGACTGATCCCTGCGCATTACGGCCCTGGTAGCTGATAGGCCTCGTCAGAGGTTTTTATTGTGGCCAAATCGATGACGACGTTGATGGAATGACACAATTCACAGTTTACAAGCCAAAAGAGAGCCATTCTGAAGGAATTAGGGAGGTCCTATTACCACGGAGAGCTCCGATATGTCCACAAATAGAAATATTCAAGTGGCGTTAGAGTCCAATGTGGATTGTAGAGACTGTAAATGGCCTCATTTGAAGATGTATACACAGTGATTTGGAATCATTTGTTCAATGCATTTAATAATATGGTTTAGCTGCAAAAAGGAGTTTCAACAAGAGCTAAAAGGATTGGATTCAGAAAATACTCAAGGGCTAGAAAAGTTCCTTGATTATTTCTGTTTTTATCTATCTGTATTGTGATTTTAATGCATCTTTTCCTGTAAAGCACTTTGAATAAACTTCACTTGCCTTGCCAAGAAACTGGAAGGTTAGTGGTTCAATACCAGCTCTGGCCGTGTGTTGGGTCGTTGGGCCTTCAAAAAGTGTTTTTGATGAAAAAATAGCTGCATGTGTGTATGTGTGCACGTACGTTTGTTTGCGTGTGTGTGCTTGTGTGTATGTGTGTGTTTGCGCGTGCGTGTACTTAATTGTGAGTTCTAAAATGTCACGTAGTCTTTGTTGAAAAATTAAAAAAATGTAAATAACAATCTGCTGCTTGTTAAATGTCACTATGAAGAGGTGGTACACAGGCAGAGTGGCAAGCACTCACGCCTCACAGCAAGAAGGCCCCAGGCTCGACAGCGCCTTTCTGTGTGAAGTTTGCCCGTTTCTCCCTGTGTCCTCTCCTCCAGCTGGAGCAGTGACCAGGCCTTGCACAGGATCTGGAGACAGCTCCCTGAGTGATGGGTCAAAGGTAGAGAATGAAATTCCCTCCCAAGGGATTAGTAAAGTATATCTTAACTTTATCAGTTCTATTATTAAGACGATCAATATTGCAATTTACCATGAACCATGTAAATTAAACATCTGCTTATGTTATGGTCCAACAGTAAGTACCTGCAGAAAGCATAATGTCTCCTTTAAATGAGCCTTTAACAATCGTGTTTTCAGAATTGAGTAATCTTCCACTTCACTTGGCTGAGGTCCCACATTCACAACAATCCAGATGGAACATTGGCTCCCAGTTCCTCGGTGTTATTTTTCAGTTTTCTTCAAATCAAACACAAAAATGACATTGATCTTCTGCAGACAGTAAACACTGTCATGATGTTTGCCTGTAATCACTATTGAAGAGCCACTTTGGTCTAACTGTCTTCCATTGACACAGGGAGCAGCCGTAATGCTGGATCAGAGCCAGATGAAGGTGTGAGTTATGACAGGACCCGTTCAAAAGCTCTGAGAGCGGTCAAGTGTTTTCATCTGCTGACGGACAACATCCATGTACACTCTGCTTGAACCACACAAGCCAAACCAAAGTGCTGTTTTGTGCTGCCACTTTTAAGAGGTGAACTATCCATTCTCCAGACCAGATTTTCATGAAAATGAAAGTAAAATGAATAGTTTATTGAGTGGGTAAACCGTGGCGCTAAGACCCCGGCAGGACGAGAACGATCTATTTTTATTTGACGATTAAATGTAGTATTTTTTTATTGATTACACTATTATATTTATATATATGAATGTATATTTACTCTTTTTGTCTAAATTTGGTACAATATTGGACGTAAGATCACCCAAAACACTAATTTACTGCCCCAGCCTGTGTGGGGTGGCACCTGGTGCAATGCCCCTGGAAGTTATAAATGATTGAACAATCAATAACACAACAAGATAAAAACACTATATTTAGATATATTACCAAAAATATTTGAGCTCAAACTAGATGTAGAACATGTGTGAACCCAATTGATTTATTTATTGGCCCCATCCGACCTCAAAGATGCAACAGGACCTTATCATCCAAACAGAGCACTTCGCTCTCAAAATGCTGGACTTCTGGTGGTCCCAAGAGTCTCTAAAAGAACAGTAGGAGGTAGAGCGTTTAGCTACCAAGCTCCTGTGTTGTGGAATCAGCTCCTGTCCATGTTAAAGAGGCCGACACAGTCTCTTCATTTAAGACCAGGCTTAAAACGTTCCTCTTTGAAATGGCTTATGGTCAGGCCAGTTAGGGAACAGAAATAAAAAACGATAGTTCCCAGCTATGCTGCCCTAGGAGCAACTATACTGGGGGAAGTAATGGCAGCTTGAGCACTATCCTCTGTTTCCTACTACTTTTCTATCAAACAATATTTAATATTTAATTTCACTGGCAATTTGTTAATCGCTTTTCCTTCTTCTTTCTCCCACTTCCCCGACGGGAGTGGAGCAGGCACATCGAGGACCCTGTGGATGCAGATGAGGAGCAATCTGCATCCCACAGGTCGTCGTTTTTCGCTGGCTGAGAAGGAGGGTCTCAAGGACAGGGGGGCTTGGGACATAAAAAAATAAATTGAATAGAATTGAATTTAGAACTGATCACACATTATTTTCATTTTGAATGATAGTTCCTCCCCGAAGACATTTTGTACAAAAGACACACGTACAAGATCCAAATCAGAAAAAGGTTTCCTTTTGTCAATGAAGAAAATTCACCAACAGAGGGTAACTTGTTTCGGCATTAAGGTGCAACATAAAAACACTGAGCAATAATTAAAAAAAAAAAAACATATATTCAATCCAAAGGGCATGCATTAACAAACAATTTAAAATGACTAGTATAAAATAAAAAATGAAAATAGGCATTACTTATGTACAACAAGATTACAGTTAAATTTTACACATGTAGTGTAGAAAGTGACAGTGCAGTGAGTGATGAAGAGTTGTAGTTAAAGTGGGAGGAAGTTGAAAGAAGTGTTCATGAGTCCAACGGCAGAGGGAAAGAAACTGTTCTTGTGGCGGGAGGTTCTGGTCCGGATGGACCGTAGCCTCCTGCCTGAGGGGAGTGGCCTCCTGCCTGAGGGGAGTGGCCCTCCTGCTGAGGGGTGGCCTCCTGCCTGAGGGGAGTGGTTCAAATAGACCATGTCCAGGGTGAGAAGGGTCAGCTGTTGATCCGACCTGCTCGTTCCCAGAGCCCTGGAGACGTACAGGTCCTGCAGAGATGGAAGTCTGCAGCCGATCATCTTCTCAGCAGAGAGGCGCTGTAGTCTCTGTTTGTCCCTGGCTGTGGCTCCAGCAGAGGGCGCTGTAGTCTCTGTTTGTCCCTGGCTGTGGCTCCAGCGTACCACACGGTGATGGAGGAGGTTGAGGATGGACTCAATGATGGCCGTGTAGAACTGCACCATCATCTGCACTGGAGCTATTGGCTTTCCTCAGCTGCTGCAGGAAGTACATCCTCTGCTGGGCCTTCTTAATGAGGGAGCTGATGGAGGGCTCCAACTAGAGGTCCTGGGTGATGGTGTTTGCCATGAGAAGGCGGAGCCAAGGAAGCGGAAGGAGTCCACGGTGGTGATGGGGGAGTCTGTCATGGGGAGGGGGGGCTGAGGGGCTGTGACTTTCCTGAAGTCCACAATCATCTCCACTGTCTTCTGGGTGTTGAACTCCAGGTTGTTACCGCTGCACCAGGACACCAGCCGGTCCACCTCCCTCCTGTTAATGAACAGATATTCTGGAGAGCAGTATTTGGAGACCACAGTCACATCTGAAGACCAAAGGTTGTTGATGTAGAAACAGACTCTTCCGCCTCGTGTTTTGCCCCCGGAGAGATCTCTCTGATGGTCCGCCCGAAGAAGCTGAAATCCATCTATCTGAATGTCGCAGTCTGGGATCAACTCACTGAGTCACGACTCCATGAAGCACAAAACAGGAGATGAAGAAAAGTCTCTGTTTCGTCTCATCAGCAGCACAAGTTCATCCAGTTTGTTGGAGAGTGAGCGAACGCTACAGAGGTCACGTCCAGACAGACTCCACCCCTTCTTCACTTTACCTTTGCATTTAAAAAAAGAATTTCCCACCTGCAGTATAAACATTAGAAATGATCATTTTGGGGTTGGGGGAGGGGGGTTGGGGTGGGTAGTAAACCGCTGAATGCCATCGTGCATGTCGGCGCTGCTGCTTCAAAAAGTAGTACTTTTTACTGTAAAATTGTAGAAATTCAAACATTTTGTTGTTATACCAAGCTAATATTAACGTTGCAAGTGTTAGTAAAGGTGTGGAGGCTCCGTATAAGGTTCAAGATGCAGCCCTCGGTGAAAGAAGTTTGGACCCCCCTGGATTAGACGCCGTGAGGGAGACATTTCTTGAATGAGCCAAGCTCTCCTGATGCCCCTGTTTTGGCGTGCCACGTCCCAAACAGAGTGGCGTGCCAGATCTGGAAAGTGTTAATAGATTAGAAAAAAACTAAAGATCGTTTACAGTGCCAAGAGCTAATGAGGCTCTTCCAACTGGCAACTGTATTATTCTTAGTAGACATACTTTACATCCAAACACGAAACGTTTCAAATACTCAACAATTTCCTATTAAAGAACAAAATGTAAAATAATGTAAAATATAGTAGTGTTAAGTATTTTGAGCAGCAAAATCACACGCCTCGAGGGACAGCTTGAAAGTAAATAGCCTGAGAGTTTCGGCTCATTTCAGCAGCACAGTGGAAAATAAACAACCATGAGTCAGGACCAGGAAACGACTGCTGCCGAGCGAAGGTGACATTTTAGCTCTGTTCCCCAGTGTAATGGACACGCTGGCATTTCCACTTGGGGAAATATGCGGCTGAAAAATGGGATGACGACAACCAATTCTTTACTCTGGCTTTTTAAATGCTTTGACACTTTGCCTTGGTCTTTTTGAATAGCTTAGCCACCATGTTACGAGTCAGGCAGATGGAGAGGCAAGCCCACTTGGAGTTAGAAAGAGTGTTTTTCGAGGTATTTTTGATCAATTAAAGAAAAGATGAAAAATGGAAATGCTTATATTTGTCAATAGTTACTGGATGAAAAGTGACACAGTGGTGCTTCAAAGGACACATTATATGCTAAGTGTCTTCTTTGAGCCTTTAACCATAATATACCTAGCTTCATTCATTCTTGTTTAACTAATCCTGTTTATGGGGTCAACTAATTTTAAAAAGGTGTGTGTAAAAAAAAAAAAAAGTACTACACACACACACACACACACACACACACAGAGACACAGACACAGACACACATATAAATTAGATCTTGTGCATTTACATCATTAGTGCTGTTTTCTATTTTAGTTTTGCTGTTTGTATTTTTTCTTTGAACCATTTACTCTTTCTATTGACATATTTGTACTTACCTGAAAATAATAATAATAAGAAAAAGTATTTCTTTTTGCCTGAATCGTGAGGTACGGTGGTCTATGGTGGTAATGTGTTCAGATCTGTAACAACAGATGAAAGACCTCTCTGTGAATCTCGGCACAGTCTTCACAGCTTTAGTCTTGTTGCTGGAGGGCAGAATGAGAAATGGACCGAGGAGAGGAACAGGAGTGCGAGGCTCAGTGGAGGTCAGGGGACTCAGGAAGAGCTCTGTAATTGAGGTGGGACATGCTGCAGTGGAGAGTGATTGGTCCAATTAGCTTCAGCTTGGAGATACGAGCATGTGTGATTGACATTTGTAGCCTTAGAGAGCCACAAGACTGTGATGCATATTCTGAATATGTAGTTAAAGAATGTTGGTGGGTGGCATGACACTCCCGCCTCACAGCAAGAAGGTCCCAGGTTCAATGCCAAGATCACATGGGGTATTTTTGTGTGGCGTTTCTCGGTGGTTCCGGGGTGCTCGCTCGGCTCGGTTCATAGATGTGGAGACGTGTGCCTGGGTGTTTTTGGTGTTATTTCATTAAGTCAGCATAAAACACAGGAAAAGTTGAAGACGCGGCTGTATATATGAAAAAGCTGTGCACACACATCCGAAATGTAATATAACGTAAAACAGATTTGTTTTTCTGTTCGAGCAGGGAAGATGGGCTCATGAACAGTGGTAAGATCATAATGATGTGATCATTTAGAACAACATGGTGAGCAAATGTAGTTTTTCCTTGTAAATATTTTATGGAAAAGAACCTTGCACTAGTTTCATTATTTACACCACTTTACACCTAAATATGATTTGGGATCAAAAGTTGAAATCACATCACAAGTTTGATCACGTCACAAAAACCTGCTTTGACAGCTTTGAGCCCATTCATCAGAGAGGAGCAGAGCCTGAAGTGGCCTTCTCAAACCCTCAGCTGCTTAAAGCATTTACAGCTTGAGTAAATGTGTTCGCCAGCTTTTGATCTGTATTAAAAAATCAGTTCATCTTGTGATTTTGCATGTCTTTGAATAGTATTAGTATTTTTTTTAGAGCATAATAGTGAGAAATATCACCAATGCCTTTATATGTTTTATATTTACTTGAATAGTACACGGTCTGCTTCAAGTACAGTAGGTCCTCTCCCCCTGCTGGAGAACTGCTGCAGGTGATGATCTTCAGTATTTAAACCCGACTGATGCAGTGAGCGGCTTCTCATTTCTGAAACAAGCATGTGGAAAGACAAATCTCATGGTCATGGAAAAGATGTCAGTGTGTTTGAGAAGGGTCCAATCATTGGCATCGAGAATGAGAAAACATTCTGCAGAGAAGCAGAAGCTAATGTGCTACAGCTCTGACCAGTGAGAATGTTTGGGACGAGCTGGAGAAGGCTTTGTGCAGTGGTCACTCTCTCCATCAGCCAAGTCGAGACAATGACACGCAGAGATCTGTGTGAGGAACATATGACACAGCCTGGTGGAAGACCGTTAAAGTGTAGTGAGGAACACAATGGACACGGCTGAACGATCGTGTGAGGATGACACGCTGAAGATACTGTGTGAGGAACATGACACTCGCTGAAGATCTTGTGTGAGGGACCATGAACTGAAGATCTGTGTGTGGAGAAACTGACACGCTGAAGATCGTGTGAGGACCAATGACCACGGTGAGAAGATCTGTGTGAGGAACCAACTGACACTGCTGGAGAAATGCCCTGAAGTCTGTGTAAGGACCAATGACACGCTGAAGATCTGGAGGACCAATGACACGCTGAAGATCTGTGTGAGGACCAATGACACGCTGAAGATCTGTGTGAGGAACAATGACACGCTGAAGATCTGTGTGAGGAACAATGACACGCTGAAGATCTGCGTGAGGACCAATGACACGCTGAAGATCTGTGTGAGGAACAATGACACACTGAAGATCTGTGTGAGGACCAATGACACACTGAAGATCTGTGTGAGGAACAATGACACACTGGAGGGAAATACATCTGTTAATATTGCAGAAGCTTATTGAAACTGTGCCTCAGTGAACGTGTGCTGTGATCAAAACTAAAGGTCCAACAAATGTTAGAGCATGACCCTTTTTTCGGTAATGGGCCCGATCCGGTAAACTGGCGAGGGTCATTGTTCTTCTCCCGTTTCTCACTTATTATTTTTCCGCATGAATAATCGCATTTTTCACCCTCAGAACATCGCCGCAAAGTATCCTCAAATACATTAAACGAATCGGCCCAGCAAAAAATGTAATAAAACATGCATCGCGAGAATGTCCGACCCGACTCAACAGCGCCGCCTAGAGAAAAAATGAGAAGTGTCAACTTTGGCCTGGACACACAGTGATAGAGCTCCCTGTGACAACTAAAGCACACTTGGCAACATCGCTGTATGACGGACAGGAAGTCGGCCATTTTGGATCAAAGTGGCGCCGCCACATTTTACTTTCATTTTTCAAAAAAGTACTTGTCCCAGGTTTTTTGTTCGACTGAGCTCAGAACATCTCTTTCTGCATCTCGAGACATTGAAAAGTAATAATCAGCACATTTTTGTCTTCACTCCACACGGTTTCCGCGTGTCGAAAAACACCTTCATTTCCTGTTTTTTCCATGACATGTCACGGCCACATGCATTGACCTACTGAGCTCAACACAATGCTGATTACAATAACGTGTCAACCATTATGATTGGTGCTTCAGCGCCACCTACAGGAATGCATAAACATTACTTTGACTGTTATTAGTGAAATTCTGCAGAGCATTCCTTGACGTGCCCTGGATCCTAAAAGTCCATCAGACCTTGCCCCATTTTGTACAGTTTGGCCTCTTAGCTAACATTAGCACAAATGCACCAAAGTTGTCAGAGTGAACAAAATTAATTGAAATGTCAATCTCTTTCTGGCTGCTCAAATAAAGGCTGTACAGCGCCCTCTAGAAAAAAAAAACATAGGAAATGAGATGTGTCAATTTTGGCCTACACTCATGAATTTGAAGTGGTAGAGATCAATGAGACAAGTAAAATACATTATTGCTGCATTGCCCTATGACAGACGGGAAGTTGGCCATTTTGAATCAAAATGCCGCCATCGTTTTATTTTCAAAAAAGTACTTGTCCTAGGTTTTTTGTCTGATTGAGTTCAAATGAACACTTTCCACATCTACAGACATTGACATTTAATAATCAGCCAATCTTTTAAAATATTTAGTGCAGTTTTGTGCCGCGCCCCAATCAAAAAACAGCTTAGTTTCCTCTTTTTGTATGATTTTTCAAACCCTCATGCATCAGGCTAAAAAGCTGAAACTGCAACCACTGGTGCGGCATGAAAAACTAAACAGAATAAATGAATTAGCACATGGCCACTCACGACTATAGCGCCCCCTACAGTTCACTTAAGAGTTCAAAAAATGTCCGATTATCACGAAATTGGGGGGGTGATGTTATACATAAAAGAAGCAAAAAACTCAATGGGACCCATGTCTTATTTTGTCCCATTTGGCCTCTAGAAACAGGATATTTCCTATATTAATCCAGACTTATCAGATCTACATAGAAAGTCAAAAATAATTTTGTGCAAAGTGAGGTCCAATCGCTCGATAAAGTACATTACATCGTATCTGTATTGTGTACGGGTTGTCGGTTCAAAGCCGTGGTTCCGTAGACTGAAACACCTCTGCTATTTGTGAAATTTCCTTTAACAGAAACGAAACACTTCCTGTGGCACTTACAAAATAAATGTGTTTTACAGATATAGAAGCAGTTTTATTTTGACATGACCTGACAGTGACGGATGATTTAACGCTGCGTAAATAACAAATACAGACAAACTGAGCTATCGTCACAAATGTGTTCGCATTTTCATCTGTTTGCTGTGGATGCGCGGGAAGGGCAGTTGCCCATGTGACGAGGGCCATCATTGCCGCTTGCGGCTTTAATCATTATGTTTTGACAGGCAGTGTGTATTTAGTCAAATATTATGGAAAGGTCACATTTCTTTCCTATTTACGTACATTTTTCTGCACTTACACTTCTAAAAAGTGCCAAAACTATTTTATAAAACCCATTTTGAAGTACTTGTACTTAACTAGAGTACAATTTACTCCACTCACAACTGGATATTACACTAATCTTACAATATATTGGGCAATCCATCTCCATCTCTGTTCTTACCTGTTTCCCTGGTTCCCTGTGTGTGATTGGTTCCACATTTTGCGACTATTGCCTGGCTGGTCAAATACCATTATTTATCCCAGCAGCTGCACACACGCACACACACACACACACACACACACACACCAATAACACTCACCCCAGGACCTACACAGGACTTTAGCGCGGTCAGAAGAGGCGAGGTCAGCAGGTCACTCGGTCCCCATTGAACATTGCATCTTTCCACCATGATTGGACTCCAGCAATTCCAAGGCTCCATCTCATTCCTCGACCACTGCGACCGGCAGAGAGCGACGTGACAGGTCGTAAGAGTCAGGTGGGAAGCGCGAACATTTGGGGGTTACGTGGTGTAATTTAATGCGGATCGGAATCTAATACAAGTGCAATTTAAATAACCTTCTACAAAGACTACCGTGCAAATGTGTCGATGTGATTGATGCTGTGATTGAACCTTGCATCAGAGCGTCTTGGATAATGGACCTTGTCATTAAAATGATCGGAATCAGAATTACCAAAGTGTGATGAAAATACAATTGAAATGAACACTTACCAGTCGAAAAGAATCAGGGTCGACAGAGAAAACTGAACTTGATCTTGTGTGTGAAATAATAGACTTTGTGCATAGATTCCCCTGGGACATTGTACCCCCGAGACACAAAGAGTAGCCCTTAAAGTAGCACCTACACACACCAAACTTTACAGATTGTACAAAATCATTTGCTGATGTCTGACTCTAAGTTTAAAAATGAAAATTGAAAAGTGAAATCTGAATCTAATCTGTACTAAGTAAGTAACTGAACCCTGGCCTTGTCCATTTGTCCAAATATACGCACATTTTGGCTATTTTCACACAATGTGCATTTCTTCCTTACATTTATGTGAACTACAGAAGTTTCAAATTTATATTTCCAAGATTAAGATCTTTTCCTATTTACCTGCACCTCATACTTGAGCATCAAGCTCCAGAGCTACAGTCTGGTGCGGAACATCTTGTCTTTTACAAGCTCAATGTCTCTGTACATTGACAAACGGGCGATACACTCCGGGGATTCAAATAAAGATTAAACCAAGGTAAACTAAGCTCCAGTCAGCTGAGTGCCGCTTTCCTAACACAGACCTGAACTGTGCCATAAGAATCCAGAAGAATACATTTTTCTGTATTTATATATTAGGAGAATACACACTTAAATAAGGTTCATATGCAGATATGATTTATTGATGGTTCAATTACCAAGGTATATTTTGTGAAAAATAAATTAGAAATGTTGCATTACCATTATCATACAATTTACAAATTCGGTACCCACTGAGGTAGGACGTTTTTTCTAAAGGGCCATAAGGGTTCATTTGAAAAAAAAAAAAAAATGTGTCAGTTGGACGGGCCCAGCAGTTGCAGAGGAATTAAGCAAACACAGCAAGACTCGAAAACTTCACCCAGTTCTCCGCCTCACATTCAGACCGCTTTGGAATGCCATGACATGACATCGAGAATGCAAGCAATTCTTCCGTTTCTGTGCCATTTACTCACAAACACAGCCCGCCGGCTAAATGTGTCCACAAAAACAAAGCCATGCACGCCCACTCACCAGCAACTGTACGGGAACGCACAAAAGCTCGGCTCACCCACTCAGCGCCATCTAAATGCATGTTCCGTCTCTTCATCTCAACTCCCTCTCTTCCTCCTTCTTTCCCTCCTCTTCTCCTCTGGATTCTCCGGAGACACTTCCAAACAAGACAAATACTGCCAACAGAGAACTACACGACTCAGTTTGGTGATTAACATAAGACCTGCATCTCCTGCGGCCGGCAGCGAGAGCAGGTGGAAAGAAAGACTACAATGAAGATCCGATCAGTGAGGAGGCATTGAGGGAAGGCACGGCACGGCGCTTACAATGGAAGCCGTGAGCAGTGGGAGGTGTCGGGGCTTGAACTGAAGACAAATCTATTGTCAAATAGGGTCAAGAGGTACTGTTGTACTTTTACAATTAGGCCAAAGTGTTAATTCAACCAGAGTGAGTGTTCCTACTAGAGATGCCAATACTCAACCGATACCAGCGCAGGGAGAGACAGAGACAGAGAGACACTGACAGAGACAGAGACAGAGAGCAGACAGAGACAGAGACAGAGAGAGAGAGAGAGACAGAGAGAGAGAGAGACAGAGAGAGAGAGACAGAGAGAGAGAGAAAGACAGACAGAGAGAGACAGAGACAGGAGAGACAGAGAGAGACAGAGAGAGAGAGACAGAGACAGACACAGACAGAGAGAGACAGAGAGAGAGAGACAGACAGAGAGAGACAGAGACAGAGAGACACTGACAGAGAGAGACAGACGAGAGAGACAGAGAGAGAGGACAGAGACAGAGAGACACTGACAGAGAGAGACAGAGAGAGACAGAAAAGAGAGAGACAGAGAGAGACAGAGAGAGACAGAGAGAGACAGAGAGAGACAGAAAGAGACGAGAGACAAAGACGGACAGAAGAGAGACAGAGAGACAAGAGACAGAGAGACACTGACAGAGAGAGACAGAGAGCAACAGACAGAGAGAGAGAGACAGAGACAAGACAGACAGAGAGAGACAGAGAGAGACAGAAAGAGAACAGAGACAAGACGGACAGAGAGAGACAGAGACAGACACAAGACAGACAGGAGAGACAGAGACAGAGAGACACTGACAGAGAGAGACAGAGACAGAGAGAGACAGAGACAGAGAGAGACAGACAGAGAGAGACAGACAGAGAGAGACAGAGACAGAGACAAGACAGACAGAGAGAGACAGACAGAGAGACACTGAGAGAGAGAGACAGAGAGACACAGAGACACAGACAGACAGAGACAGAGACAGAGAGAGGAGAGACTGCACTGTCAAATAAATCAAATCCAACACACTGGAACATGTCTGTACTTCTTGATTTGTGACCTGGGCTTTTTCCCAAAAAGCATAGAAACCTCGAGCTGCATTCAGACAAATCAAACACCAGAAAGAATTATGGCTAAATCTTGCTTAAACAAAAGACGAAGACTAAAACAAAACCAACATGTCTGGTCAAAGTGATAACTGCAGCAAACAAGTGGAAGTGATGTCACTACTTTCGGCGCTCTCTGTGCCTTTAAACCCTTCATCACGTCTCTCTCTTCTTGTTGAAATAACATTGCACATTTTCTCAGCGGTTTTTTCGTTCATTTACAAATATAGAAACACAGCTATCTGAGGACTGGAAGTATGCGTAGTGACATGGATTACAATTCTATTATAAACGGATCATCTACACACTTTACACTTCCAAACTTTATAAAATAAAATAGCTAATGATGCACAGAAAGGTTGCAAAAGCCAGTAAACAAAGCCTTCATCCTCTTAACTTTTGTCATTGCGGTTTCTTTGCTTGTGGAGGAGGTGCAAAGGAACTTTTCTCTAATGAGCTGATTTTCAAATAGCAGAACGTTTCTTCGATATCAAACGCATTTGTCACATGACTGGTCACATAACTGGTCATCATTTTGCTATGCATGGTTTTATGGCTTGGCTAATTATGCAGATCATAGCTTGCATATGATGATTACAGGATGCAAACAAGTGTCGCATGATTGCCACGAGATGAGTGCATTTTTGTAAGTGAATCACAACACATGCTAATGCCAAGAATTTGGGTTTGGTTGAAGACAATAAACCTCTCAAAACCTCTCAATAATTCAACATCAAAATTTAAAACGCAAAGGTCAAAATGTCAAGAATACAGAAGAAGGCGTTTCAAAGTTACATTTTTACATTAGTTACAGGACCGCCCACATTTCAGAAGAGGTGGGCGATAGACAAAAAATCACATCTCTTTTTTTTTTTTTCAGACCATCTGTTTTGCAACCCAACAGACATTTGCAAAAGTAAAAGTATGGTTCTACATGTCTTGGTTGAGATTGAAGTATCACACAAACTTTGAATTGACAAACAGTGGATAAATACGTTTGGTATTAACCATCTTCATAATACTTCGTTCAACACAATATTATAATTTAGCTTTCTTTAAAACAACCATTTTGATATTATTTCGTTGATGACATATCACCCACCTCTGCTTTTCAGAAACAACCATGCAAATCAACGCCAAAACCAGCAGGTACAAAAGCAGAAAACTTTTGACACTCACCCAGAAGAGCAGGTTGAAGAACACCATCCCATAGCGCAGAGCCATCATGCATCCTTCTGCCATTTTACAGCGACGCAGTTCTAGAAGAAATATGAAGGAGAGGTCCAGGTAAAACACCACGTACTTCTTGCCTGGAGTGTATCGCCCGTTCGTTGACTGGGGCTTTTTGGTGGTGGTAAAGCCGAAAGCAAAAGGCGGACGCTTATATTCGAATTCCCCGCTGAACCGGTGGAAACCCGAGGTAAAGGGAGGCGTTTCCGGTTTACTGTCCAGCGACGGACTTCGCCTGTACGGGGTCTCGTCTGTACTTGAACGCCTCATACTGGGATTGGCTCTTGCTGGTTTATGTTACAGATCCGTCCAAATGTGCACAATTCCAGCTAAGAGTTATTATCCGAAAGCCATATTAACATTGAACTATGACATGAAATGAAATGCATGTTTTTGTGCAAAATATATTTTATGGAGTGAGTGTTCGTCGTATTTTCTACACTGACAAAAACATATCTAATCTAACCTTTTTCAAGTTTCTACAATAGTTCCAACTCCTCTCCAAAAGTCATTCAACGATACCTACCATTCATTGATTTGTTTCTCCTAAACTTCACCTAAAACTGGCTGAACGTAATCCAGCTACAACATCTGTATAATGCTGTGTATTTAACTCCACATCCACACATCTGCGCCGCTATAATCTCTCAAACACAGGTGCCATGCTGCTGGAGATAAGCCCGGTTTTGTTTCATCTCCCAACACTTCTCTAACCCAACAGACAAGCGACAAAAACCCGAGGGTGAAGTAGTTCCGCGCAGCTGAAAACCAATGCAAGACCTGCAAAGATGTTACTAAACCTAATACCAAGCACTGTTTCATCCAATCAACTGCGGGCAACCGGCAACGGAACCATGAGTTGGATGGCAAAAGCTACACAAAGGTATTACAACTTCACAAACAACTTGCTACTAAATCCTCTGCATGCAAACAACCACTCTTGCATCTATACTATTCATAATCCGTCAAAATGTCTATGTGGTTCAAGCCAGGATGGTACGATGAGAATGGAGAGTAAAGCATGGAAAATAATGAAAGCTCTCATCTTTTTATCCAGCTTTGAAAATCCTTTAAATCCACACGCCCCAACTTGTTCAATTTGTTTCAGAAAAGTCTCTCGAGGTTGCACCGTTAGTCCCCACCGCCTCGCATCCACGGCTCTGCGCTGAAGCTACCAATTCATTCCCAGTTCCCCGAGCCCAAAGTGCGCGTGGTGCGCTCCTCTTCTCCTTTTGCTCCTTCTCTCTCCTTCTGCTCACTCCTCCTTATCGTAGCGCATCCAACAGCCGTAGCTTAGGTGGGGGATGCAAGGAAAGGCTCCAGTAAGGTCATGGTGAAGAAAAAAGGATAGCCGAGCGAGAAGAGAAAAGCCGGAACAGTTTCTTCGCAGAAAGCCGAAGCAAGACTGCAGTGTTGGAGTGCGAGAAAGGTAGGTAGACCTCTCCGCCAGTTCCCATAAGCTCCTCCTGCCTGCTCTCTCTCTCTCTCTCTCTCTCTCCATTTCGTTCGCAGTCACCCCCTCCCTTTTTCTTCCCGGCTTCCTTTCCTCCCTCCTCTCTCAAGCTTGTATAAGGATCTCTCCCGTTGTAGCTGTCCCCAGAAAGCTGCTATAAAACGGGAGAAAGTAATTGAAATTTTGCCCGTCCCCTTCAGGAAAAATCAACCAATCAGTGCAGTGGCTTCAAGATATTTAAGCACTGGCTATAGTTATGCCCCATCGGCCGTATAACGCATGTTCGCACACACAGACAGAACATGTATCTCCTGCTCATTACTTATGCAAAGGTTGTTCAAGTGCGCAAACGAATGGTGCAGCTGTCCGCATGGTCGACCATGCCCCGCCAGCCTGGGATAGGCAATTAATTTCACCAATAAATCACTAGGGGATAAAGTCATTTGTGCCATCATGAGACATATTTCCTCCTGAAGGGTTTTATAGTTTTTATTACCTACAGTTACGATTGGTACGGGCAATGTTCTGTTTTATAGTAAAAGTGAAAAGAGAAGCAAAGTATTGCATAAAGATGACACTCAGATAATAGCTAATCTGACAAGACTGAAAATGTGCTGACAGCGGGAAAACGGACAGAGGATAATTGCTTTTTTGGGGATTATTTTTGGGCAAGGAGACAAAATAGGATGACAGAGAGAGAGAGGGGAGAATGATATGGAGCACCATCACAAATCTCTTCAAACTCGAGTGTTCAGTATCCAGTGATATGTGGGGCTTCAGGAGAACAACGAACTGACCAACAACCAACAGTAATACCATGGCAATATGATGGAACTAGTGTGGTTCCAAAGGTGCACTACGGAACCTTTCTAGAGGAATGTGCCGCAGTATGGTGTTAAATGTATCAATCTTGCATCATTAGAGACTATGTCTCCCGGCTGGCCTGGGAACGCCTCGGGATCCCCCCTGATGGAGTTAGGGGAAGTGTCTGGGGAGGAGGGAAGTCTGGGAGTCCCTGCTCAGACTGCTGCCCCCACGACCCGGCCCCGGATAAGCGAAAGAGGATGGCTGGATGGATCTTGCATTATTTCATAACGGGTGTTTTGATACTGTGAGCGGGGTCACCTCTTCACAGATCTGACCTGTGTCTAGGCCTTGTGGCATACATACATTTAATGCCATACTATGTTACTTTCCAGGCAAAGCAATGACTATTCCCTTTTGGGCCGTCATTTTTGGAGTCCATCCAACTTGGTGTTTTGTTTTATTTTTCACTCATAAACTCGGTTTAGTCCAACACATTTAGAGAACTAATAGTTCCAACATATTTCAAAAAGGGACATTTACATATTTCTGTGTACTTCAGGACACATCCAGACTATATGCCACTCTACAGTATGCAACTACAGTATCACATCTTTTCAGAAGCCCTTGTTGTCACAATGATGTCAACTAGCATGCTAATGGAACACCCATGTTCTTGTTTTGCAGCTAATAAAAATGCTTTATAGTACTCTGCTTTAACAATATATCTTTCCTGGGACAAAACAAACCAAAAATTTGTGAAGAATGAAGTGAAGGTGCACATATTCAAAGTTGTACTTTTTTTAAAAAAAATGTTATCAGTTTTTGAAATATAAACAAATGTAGAAACGTAGAACAACGAACACGACCAGAGAACAAGTGCAAATAATAATAACAATATTCATAAAAATAAATAACAACATAAATCAAATTATATTTGATTACGTGTCTCATTCGTCCAGGAGTGTTCCATTGTAGAAAAAGATTCAGTTGTTTCATCTGGACTCTGTTTTAGAAAAAACGATACGTTTCAACTCTCATCCAAGAGTCATTCTCAATCAGAGAAACAAGTCTGAGAACTCTTGTTTATATCCTACTCTGTGAAAGCCCTGCCCACAGGGCGGGACCTCTGATAATGGGCCATCGAAACCAACTGGGACTGGCCTATTGGTCACTGACTTTGGCTCTTTCGTCCAGAGGCCCTTTATTAGCATCCGAATGCCTCGGGCGTCTCCAGGGTTTCAGCAGACCATTATAAACAACTGGAAGGTTGAATCTTAAACCTCCATTACAATTTAAGGAAGGATTCTCTTTTTTAACAAAGATGGCCTCCTTTACTCCTCTTTCAAACCATCTTTTCTCCTGCTCAGAATCTCCACCTCACTGTCTTCAATAGAGTGGTTTGTGGCTTTGAGATGAAGATGCACGGCGCTCTGTGGTCCTGAACTCGAGTGTCTTCTGTGCTGATAAAGCCTCTTGTGAAGTGGCTGTTTAGTCTCCCCTATGTAACGCTCTTTACAACTTTCTTCACTGCATTGGATAGAATACACTACATTGTTCTGCTTTGTGGAGGCATCTTGTCCTTAGGGTGAACCAGTTTTTGTCTTAACGTGTTTTCTGGTTTGAAATAAACAGGGACTTCGTGCTGTCTAAAAATTCTTTGAGGTTTTTCTGACACAAGCGGTTAGAGACCCCTTCTTCTTGGTTCTGTTTCCCTTTTGTCCCTTTTGTCTTGCTTTTTGGTTCTCTTCACTTTGTTCTGATCACCTCCAGGTGGCGCTGTAGTGGGTGGTTAGAGCCAAAGAGCAGGTACTGGTCAGTGTGTGTGGGTTTCCTATATACTTCTATCTGGAGCTTCCCGTCTTCTCCTCTGATAGTGGAACAATCAAGAAAGGCCAAGCGGTTCTCCTTTGCATCTTCTCTTGTAAACCTGATATGCCGGTCACTGCATTGATGTGCTCTGAGAAGGCTTCCAGCTCTTGTTTCTTAATTGTCACAAAAGTGTCATCCACGTAACGGTACCAAAGACTTGGAGCAATGACTGAAAAGGAGGTCAGTGCCTTCTTTGCAAAATGCTCCATCTCCACCACCAGGGGGCAGGAGCAGTCAGTCTGTATTTCTTCTTTAATTCCTGATATGTTGGTGAAACGTTTTTTGTAGAAGGATTCAAACAATGAATGTACAGTATTTTGTCTTGTTTGGTTAAAATGACATGATTCTGTATTTTAAAAATCGTTCTCTCTCCCTATTGTTTTCTAAGCTTCCAAGCTAATAATTTTGAGAATTTTGAACCACTTTCATTCAGCTTTAGTTTGTTGTGTAAATCTTTTTTTCTTTCTTTCTTTTGTTTCTTTTTGGCCAAGGCAACAGCAATTACCCTGCCCCTCAAAACTGCTTTAGCTGCATCCCAGAGAATGGGTGGAGAAACTTCACCATTGTCATTTTCCTGTACATAAGTCTCAATATCATTTGGTATTTTCATAAATTGAGGGTCATTATGTAGATTAACATTAAATCTTTTAAGTTGTTTCTGTTCCAGATCTACAGTGATGTAAATAGGTGCATTAGATCTTTTGTACCTATGTCTGCCTCTGGACCTATTTTGGTGAAAATAAAAAGCAGTCTATTCTAGTATGGATTATGTGGGTTGGAAAAATTTCCATATTGGCGAATATTAGGATTCATCGCTCTTCAGATATTGATCAACCTTATATTATGTATTAATTTGCTAAAATTTGTCATTTATAGATTCACGAGTACTTTTTGAGTTTGATAAATCTAATGTCGGCTGAACATGCAAGTTCCAGTCTCTGCCACAGACAAGGGTTCCCTCAGAGTGGTTTGCAATCAGACCTAACTCAAGACGTGTACCTGGTTTGTCAAATCTGCCACTTTGGCTTGCAAGGTAGGGATTGTGTCTGTCAAATCAGAGATTTCATTTTCGGGTGCTGTGGCTCGGCTGACTCTTGGATTTCTAATCCATGCAATTCCGCCAGGTAAGCGTCTATCTTTAAATCCACCGCCTTTGTTAATTTATCAGTTATTGCCGTCAAAGCCGCCATAATCACTGAATATATCTCGCCACTGGTCTCCTCCGAGACAGAACCAGTCAGAGGATGTGCTTGCTAGCTCAGATGTGCTTGCCTGGTTTTCGTGCCATTTTTCTTTTTCGGTGTCTTAGACATTTTCCCCAAATAAGTGTCCAAACTCATTAATTATCTGCTCCCATGTAGAAAAATTGAATTTCCTCAGGTAAACTCATAATATACACGGTTAAATCCATCAACCGCAGCTTGACAGAAATGACCAAGATAGGCAGCCATCATCCCAGCAGTCTGTCTGCAAAATTAACTTTATTGAGCTTTAAAACCGATTATATTGCTGTTCCCTAATCAAAAATATACAGTATGCTGGAGTTGTATTTTGCTTCATTAACCTGTTTACAAGGTCTTCTTTTCTTAGCACTCACAAATCACTCTAGTGCATAAGTACTTTATAAACCGTTATTCTTTCCTGTGTCAAATTGTGTTCAGAGCAAACGCATTATTCTATTAGTGTAGTATTGACATTGCCTAAGGGCTTCATTTATTTATTTTTTCAGTGATCATTCCTAGTGTTGACAGCAGAGGTAAATACTTACTTGGAAATAGAGATGTAGTTTGTGAAGGGTGTTTTCCAATTGTAGACTTTATTATTTATTAGTCAGAAAATGTGAAATGCTTATCCCAAGGTGACCAAAAGTAGGTTTAAAAGTCAATTAAAGCAACAAGAATGCAGAATTTGTCCATAAAAAAAAAATAATAATAGAGGAACGCTTTGTGAATGAGACTGTTTTGAGGGAATGGTCAAAACATGTAAGCTCTGGATGCAGTCAAGGTTCACAGTGTGAGTGTTTCCGGCTCATTCTCTATGCAGGGGGTGTTGTGCGGGCCAGATTGTACTGCTGTATCGTCACACGCGACTCTTCACTTTCCCTTTGTCCCAGTGGACCTTGGCCTGGGTCACCTCATATATGCACATGCTCCTCTCAGAAGCCACCCCAGAAGGCAGCACATGTGTCCGCTCTTCGGAGTCATGCTTCACAGAAGCCTCAGAGGTACTGCTTTTATTCGCCATTCAGTAAAGAGTTTAATGGACTAGTGTTTGCGGATGAACTACAGAGGTGAGTGGACCTTAATGCAGTGGATTTTATCTCGTAAATGGAATGACTATGGAAGTAGAGGTGGGAGGGTAGTGGGTTTCTGTTGTGAGTAAGAGGTGGGGGTTAGCAAGGTCGTGAGCAGCTCAGAATAGCAAAATGATCAACATTTGGCGTGATATGTTTGTGGTCAGGTTAGTACATTCTGCCATCACAATCAAAAAGGTTTAGCCTACTATGAATAATACATCATTTTGTTCTAAAAAAGCATAATAAATGCATTGTGAACTCACAGAATGAAATTAAGGATTGCATTCACAACAAAACTACAATTTAAGTGGAACTAAACCCAGATCTAAGCTTTTACTAGACCAGGACTGGACAAAACCAAGTCTACATCAGGACTAAACTGGGCTCAAACCAGGACCAAATTATGTGTGAACGCAAAACAACTTTTTTGGCAGTTATGAAAATGTGTTTTCTTCATGTTACCTATTGTTGCGCCCGTGGAAACTTGTCAAGAGCATTGGGGCAGCTTCTCCAGATATAGACCAGGGATTTTCTAATTGTAATCACCTTATTTGGCTCCGCCTCTTTTGCTTCTTATTGCTATAGAGTAGCATTTCCGTTGTATTAGCACTTTTGGTTGAGCGGTACATTTTATTCCACTTAAGAGGAGAACAAGGGAAACGTCTCGCCACTAAAATGTGATTTAAAGTAGATTCGTTTGTGTAAAATGGTCAATGTTCTCGTGAGTCGAGTCAACTCTGCACCTTCTCTCTGGGCGACTTGAAATCAGCAGTGTAATCTGTATGTAACGTATTTGCTATTGAGATCGAGACCTCTATGTTAAATTATATGTCAGAAGGGGGGGCCAAATTAATGGTGGCGCCCGTGGCAACTTCCAGATTAAGGTGAATAGCCGACACCATCTGTTCATTACACTAAAATTACCTATTTAATGTAAAATGTAAAAGCGTATTCTAAAGTGCCTGTACCCGATCCATGTAGTCAAGCCAAGTTAGCTGTGCCCCAGTACAGAGATATTGTAAAAGCAGCTTAGAGTCAAAATGGCCGCTGTGTGCTGTCTGCTGTCTGCTGTTTTTATCAACCGCGACCCAGGAAGTGCGCTAGTTGTTTACTTAACTGTGACAGCGAAATTTAGCGCTTGTCTCTGAAATTTAGGGAAATGCTAATGAACTCATTGCGGTGAATAATTACGATGCTTGGAATGCTTTAGGAAATGAAGTAATATGTTTTGACCGCTGCTAACAGTTTAAAATAAATAAATCAATAGTTTTAAGACAGGCCTCCCTATGTATATGTAACTTTTCTGATGGAGGGTGCTTGTCTCCATGAAAATTTTTGCTTTGATGTAAAGTTCCACGGAATGGCATTAAACCTATTTAAATCCACATAGGAGAATAGAATGATTTGGTGCTACCTGTCCAAGTTATAGGTCATCAGTTCTCAAGCAGTGGCTGATATAAGGGTGGCCCCTTATAGTGGCCCACCCCCTCTTGACCGTGGTTGTGTTCACTGAAGCATATGGACAGAACAAATAGCAGGTAAAGTGACTTAAATGTAATAATAATAATGATAATATATATAGCTGCAAGCGGCAATGATTGGCCCTCGCCACGCCGCTGCCACGCTGCCACCCGCAACACAGGAGGGGTTTACTCCTTTTATTACACCTACTGCCGAATCTGTGGCGCAATCGCGCTTTCTCCCCTTTGCTTTACAAATAGGGGCATTATTGTGCACTGAAAATGTAGATATTTTGTCAAAAGTTTGCGGCTGCACAATCGTACCATCGTTTTTTTAGAGACGAAGTTGAATAACTTTTGATGGCCCACTCCTTTTTGTGGTCCCCAGTCAAAAGGTAATCTTCTTGAAATTCTTGGCAAAATGTGCAGAATGTGCCGCACACAAACCATGACACCTACAATAAAAAATTGGATAACTATTGATGTTCCACTCCTGAAGATGAGTCTCGCCAAATTTTAGGTTAGTCGGGCTAACGCCCGAGGAGTTCATAAAAGTATGTTAAAATTTCAGAGATTTGATGATTTTCCCATTGGAATAACATGGGAGGTTTCTGTCATCGCTACGGCTACACCCTAACAGATATGACATGGGTCTGATTGGATTTTTTGATCAGGACGCCGAAATGTAATTAATGTAAAATTTTGTTTACCATATCAAAATTAATTTCACTCTGTAGGGGGAGCTATTGCACTAAATTAATTAGTTTCACTTCAAGTAGGTTTAGGGCAAAGGGTTTAACAACTGATTCAAATTTTCTATAAATCGGACTTCAAATGGCAGCAAATTTAACATTTTTGAAATTTCTGAAATTCTAGCAATAGTTTGCGGCTTCGCCGCACAGACACCGTGAAAGATATCAAAATAATTTGGATAACTTTTGATGTCCCACCCCTCAACACCATTTTCACCAAATTTCAGCTTTTTCGGGCTAACGCCCCCTGGAGGAGTTCATAAAAGTACGACATTTGGAAAAACTACTGAGTCATGCTTAGCAAACTTTGATCTAATCTGGCACGGCCTTGCGGAACTAATAGGCCTCTCGCCAGCTTGTGGCGCTCGGGCCTAATAATAATATGTGCAATAAGTGGCTATTGCAATGATTATTTACAGTGCAGCATATGGACTTATTAAATGGCAGATAAACTTAATTTAATTTTCAGTGAGGATTGCATCCAGTTCTGCTGAGAAGGTGATCAGCTGCAGACTTCCATCTCTGCAGGACCTGTACGTCTCCAGGGCTCTGGGACGAGCAGGTCGGATCACAGCTGACCCTTCTCACCCTGGACATGGACTATTTGAGCCACTCCCCCCTGGAAGGGGGCTACGGTCTATCCGGACCAGAACCTTCCGCCACAAGAATAGTTTCTTTCCCTCTGCTGTTGGACTCATGAACACTTCTAAACACCTGCCACTTTAACTACAATTTAATCAACCAATCACTGCACTGTTCACTTCTGCCCTACATCTGTAAATTTTACTTTAATTTTTTGAATACATAGTAAGTCTATTTTAATCTTATAGTCAATTTAATTTGTTTTTTTTAATGCATGACTTATTTGAAAGATGTGATATATAGTGCTTTTATTAATGTTCATTGTTGTATGTAGCACTGATTCACCAAAGCAAGTTCTGAGTCTGTGAATTTTTTGTTCTCTGACAATGACAATAAAACCTTTTCTGATTCTGAGATGAATAACATCCTGTTACAGCATTGCACATGATTATAACAGATGATTGATACATGTTTCGGGCTAAGCGTGTGTTAGCAGCGTTTATTGTACCGTCTGACAGCTGCAGACGGAAAAACCTGCAAAACCGTCCTGCAGGAGGCGACACAGAGCAGACAGAGCATGGATGAAACTCTTGGTCCAGCACTGTTCGCTCTTTTAATAACAACTAACTCATTTTCACCAGAACGCCGGAAATTTCTTCGAATATTGATTAACCCTGACCACCCCCAATAAAGAATGTCTAGATCTGAAGGTACTTTTGAGCAACAAAAATCCCTGCATTTTAATAAATAAAAGTTTAACGCCTTTTCTATACTGTATCTAAAGCTAAACTCCCAAGAGAAAACACTGCAGGCCCCTTCATCTGAAACGTTACATTGTGCACGTTTAAATTCAGCCAGTTTTATTCGGAACACCCCTTCGGAACCCCCATTCTGTTTTTCAGCGGAATCTTCTGTGTCTCCTGCTTAAAAATCCTCAATACTGGAGCAGAAATATGTGAGTGGGCACATCAGACTGGGATCTAAATGACTTCACTCCATCATCCATCCATCATCACTTTTATCAATAAACATCATCATCATCATCATCATTCTCTCATATTCTAATTTTTTTGGCCTGGTCCTTGTTGTGTGAGGTGAAATGAATGTGTAAATAGTTCTAGGATTTCTTATTGTCACACCTCCATTTTAATGTCGTTCCTTGATGTTTCAGCTGCCCTCTGCTGCCTAGTGTTACTATGACATGCCTGATTCAGCTGAATTGAACTGATTTTGGAGCAGTTGGACAACAGCGCCTTTCTGCAGTCCCATTTCTTCAGAACTGTATCCGAGGGTGTGAGATAGTTGTTATGCCCCCTCATCCCGATTGACAGTCTGGTGAGCGCATTTCCGGAGCTCGATGGCCTCCCTGATCCAGTGATGGTACTTGTTGTTTGAACTTAGCGTTGTCCTACTCGATGAGGTGGTTTTCGCGCTTGCAGTGGTTTGAAATAGCAGACTTGACCTGTTGTTCTGCTTTTTCGCTTTAAGGCTCATGTGCATGTTTTAAAATCAGCTAATCAGACACATTACAGTAACACCAAGTGACCTTTTTCTGAGGCCAAAAGATGTCAAGGCTTTACCGTGAATAAAATACTATATAGAAATCCTAAAACTATTTCAATGTGTGAAGACCGCCTAATGAGCCTAATTAGAAAAAAAACTAAAATAAAAAGAATATGTAAAAAAATAATTGAATGCCAAAATAATCTTCTAGCAAAAAGTGAAGCACTGCAGTGGCCAATTGAAAAGATTCAAATTAGTTCAAATAAAAGATACAGCATCTTAATACTGCAATACAGCAAGTAATTACCCATAAATGTGTCTCTTGTTTCTAACGTCATTATCTGTAAGCAGGTCATGGGAAAACACATGTAATGTTCTATTCTCGTACAGTAAACAATCCTTTATTATTCATGGCAAACTGCAGCTGTTTGGAGCGCTGGTCTGGTCATGCTATAGAAGTGCTAACAGACTGTGGCTAGTGCTCGGGAAGCAGGGCAGGGCATGTCCTCCAGCTAAAAGACTTAAAATTCTGTACATGTCATATCATCTGCAGCCCTGATTGCATAAGATTCGACATATAAGTTACTCATCTGAGAAACCAGCGCTACATGCTGGAAGTCAAGTTGTGTTTGGAAATGGGTTCACGCAAGCTATTTATAACATGTAATAAGGCCGTCAGTTAGGCTGGACAGGCAGACTTCCTTAGCTCTACAGTTATTTGTCCTTTAAACATGCTCTTCAGTAACTTTGCTTTGGCATCTCATGTTTTAGAACTGAAATTACTGTGCCTACTGAAAGCATACATTACTTTATATCAGTCAGGCGTTCCTTCATCAGGCTTGGTCTTAGCACAACATTTACTGACAGTGGAATTACCGATAAACTAAAACTAGCTTGCTTATGCAGTTGTAATGACAGGGTTTGATGGCAGAAATGCTCAAAAACGACTCGATGATTTGTGCACTTAAAAACAGCACAGAAAAATCTTGGATCACAAAGTGTGACTGAAGCTTAATTTAACCCCAGGTTTGTTTTTGATGAGGGAACAATGTTATAACATGCTTAAAACGTTCCTCTTTGAAATGGCTTATGGTCAGGCCAGTTAGGAACAGAAATAAAAACCTACTGTTTCCCGTTTCCCGCTCCGCTGCCCTAGGACCATCTATACTGGGGGAAGTATGGAGCTTGAGCACTATCCTCTGATAAAGACTACTACTAACAATTTTTCATATTTTAGTTCTCCTGTGAGTGCACGCCTCCCAAGAAGGAAATCGATTCGATTCCTGGGCGAATATTACATTACATGATTTCTCTGGGTGGAGTCTGCATGTCCTCCCCGTGCTTTACCGTGGGTTCTCTCCGGGTTCTCCGGCTTCCTCCCACCGTCCAAAGACATGCATGTGTTAGGTGAATTGGCAACTGTAAATTGGCCCTAGTGAATGAGTGTGAGAGTGAATGGTTGTCTGTGTGTCTATGTCTCTGTGTTAATCCTGTGACAAGTTGGCCACTGTCCAGGGTGTACCCCGCCTAAGGCCCAAAGGCACCGGGATAGGCTCCAGTCACCCGTGACCCCTAACGGGAACAAGCGGTAGAAAATTGATGGATAGTTCTCCTGTGTCTGTTTATTGCTGGTCACATGGTTCTCTCCTTCCACTCCTCTCACGGAGTGCTACTGTTTCGGACACTGCTGATGCTGACCTGTAGATCCAGATGCTCCTCAACTGCCTGAGGAAAGCTCTCTCCTCTAGATGAACAGCTCTTCATCTGCCTGGATGACCTGTCTCTAGATGAACCTCCCTCTATGCTCCTGAGTGGTTCTGCCCGTTTGTGGGAGTAGGATCTCTCCTTCACTGTGGTTCTCCCAAGGTTTCTATCCAAAGGGTGTATCGTTTTTCCTGCAGAAGGAGGGTCTAAGGACAGGGGGCGCTGGGACACCTCGCTAATTTCCTATGAACATTGTTCAATCTTTTTTTTTTCACTGTCGCCTTAGGGGAAACTGCTGTTGTGATTTTGGGTGTTACAAAAGTAAACATTCCAACATTTTAAAAGACACATATTGTGCTAAATGGACTTGTTTGAGCTTCTGAACCTGTTCTAACCCTGTTCTTACATTGTCCCTCATCACAAACACAGCTGGAGTCAAATTTAGCTTCATTCACAGTTTGATGAATCCTGGTTCCATCTGTGACGAGGCTCAGAGAAGCTTCTGTTTTTAAGTCCAGAAATCTTCTCCAGACTCGTTCTGAGCCTTTCTGTCTAAATATTAGCCTGTTGGTTGGCCTCCGATATTTTTTCTCTCAGCTATGTAATTCCGTCTGATGCCAGTAGTTGGTGCACAAAGCTCAGTTCCTCACGTGGGAGAAGCCAGAGACATTGGAAGTCATTTGTTCTAAAACATGAGATGCCAAAGCAAAGGCACTCAAGAGCATGGTTAAAGGCTGACAAATGTAGAAACAATGCATCATATTGTGTTTTTGATGAAGGAGCAATGTCATGACATGATTAAAAAAAAACAAAAGTCTATTTATTATTTATTAAGTATTATTGTTTAGGTTGTCAAAAAACACTGACCACATCTTCTATAATCTGCATATTCATTAAATCAGATTATTACCATCACACGGGGGATTATAATGGTTGAAATGACACTGCTGTTACTGTATGTGCTCGCAGCAGTCCGCAGACTACCACTGCTTTGAGTGACATGTAGCATATCATATGCACAATGTTTTTACTCCTATTACAACTTCACCATGAATAATAGATGAGTGTTTACAGTAGATACAGCGGGAGAAAGCGTATCCCCACATGCATTTATTACATTGACCTCCTTTATCACGAGGATGCTTCTTACAGGCATTTGCTTTGTGCTATTGAATAAAACAACACACTTCCACTGTGTGAGAGAGAGTGTTTTTACAGCTCGAGTAAAAGGCGGAAGTAGGTAGAGTAGGTTTGTTCCTCTCACAAACTCTTTGACACTTGTTATTCACATGCATGAATTTGATCAACTTTTTGAATTGAACGATCACAATATTCAATTTGATTTTGATTTGTCTACCGAAAAACAAATCAAAATGGCTTCCAAAATATATTTCCTTTTATCATTTAACTTAAAGTCAAAATTAAAGTATTTTTCCACAGTCCAAACTCTGCTCGAAACAAGGGCTGCCCAAACTTTTCATCCCGGAACCCCCAAAATAACCATGGAACCGACTTTTAAACCATTTTAAATTAGATTTAACTGTATTTAAGTTTCTTGTGTTATCTTCCCCAATGTCACTAAAACTGAATGTTTTTAAGATGGTACTCTGTTTAGACTGAGTAAGGGAATGTAATACAAAATGATATTGTTTTCAGTATTCTGTAATTGAATTTATTTTTAAAGCATTTTTCCCATCGCTGATAAAAGTAGAGCGTGACAAATGCCACTGCTGTATCAGAGAGAGTAAGGCCTTTGTGATTAGCAAAGATTCACCAAGAACTGAACCGGGACAACGGCGCCTACACCTTATCACACATGGGAAGAAGCCCCATCATTTTACCTGCCTGAGAGGACAGGACACCCCGGGTTTTAAACAGGTCCCCCCGGGTTTTAAGGAAGGAGGAACTAGGAAATCGACACAAAATTTAAAAGGAAGCCAATGAGATAAAGATACAATCATCCAATCCATCTTTTTTTCTATTGCACTTTAAAAACAACCGATCTGAAACCTCCTGGTTTTTGGGACATCTGCTGACCTGAGCGTACGGGGGCTTAGGGCTGAATCATAGGACACATAATGAGGAGCGAGTCATGGTGCATTTAAATACGGATAAAAGAATTTTAAAATCAGTAAGTTAAGAGACAGGAATCCAGTGCAGGGACATTAGGGGACAATAGCCGAGTTCGGTCCTAGTCGCCCTTCGAGGAAACTGCTTTTGTGATTTACAAAAATAAATTGAATTGAAGTTGTAGTTGTGCTGCAGTGTCGTGAGTTCGAATCCCGCCTCCAACAATGAACTGCATGTCCTCCCGTCTCTCTCATTCCCGATTGTCAGGCTCACCTGTCCTGTCTAATAAAGTTGGTTGAGACTAACATAAAAAAGATGCTACGTGTGATGCTATAAGAGAACAGGTTTAACTGTAGAAAGCTTACAAAAAAACCAATCACATTTTAAATCACTATCCAGTCTCACCTCTAGATTTGTTTCACATTTTGTGTCAGAGCAGATCACCACTGTGTTTGTTTCACGACCACCATGACTTTTAAGGACATCCAAAGTGTTATTTCCTCAACACACTCTCTGAGTTGTTTGGCGCTGTATGCGTTTTCTTGCTTAGGCTTATGCTATGTTAGCTTAAGTGATGTGCAATTGTCTGTTTGATCCAGTGAAAAATCTTGGAGCAGCGTTTTATACCAATTGCAGACACTTAAATGTGTGTTTATTCATGACAAAAGTCCAAAGAAGGTGTATTAATAGATAGGATGATATTCTCAAGCTCCACTAGAAAAGTTCAATCACTGGTAAAAACTGGTCCAAGACAGACAGGGACGTCGGACTGGGGGGGTAAATGTAACAGGTTTCCCCAGGGCCCTCAAAAAGCATGTGACTTTTTTCCCCCTCAGTTGTGTTTTTCTACACTTTAATTAATTTTTATAGTTAAAAAAAAAGGTTTTATTAAAATACTCATGAGATAGAGATAGATTATCTAAATACAATTATTCAGATCTATATATGTTTTTCTATTTGGGGGCCCCGTCATCCCTTTAATAATGGGTTGATCCGGGGGAATTCCGGTTTGTCATTAGCATGGACGCACGCTCACTCCGTTGCTGTCGAGAGTTACCTTGAAAATTACCGTTTTTACCCACTAAATCCCAAGAAACGAGGAGCAAAAGATGAGCAAACCCATAAAACTCAAGACTGGTAACGCTACGGGAACAAAACAAACAAAGCTGACGGTCCGTGGCGTTGGTGGAAAGCAGTCTGCCTCTCAAGCTAACGAAGCTAACATGGCTAACAGATCCGACTCAGCAGCCGAGAGCCAGAGCGGCACTGGAAAACAAAGCTCCGTCCCCGACGTGGGGCCTCCAGGCTCGCACCTGTCGGAAGGAGGAGAGCAGATTGCCTATAACCATATCTACGCTGCTGTGTGTGAATTTGAAAGATCAATGCGATCGCTGGTAGCGGATGTGAGAGCGGCGGCTAGTGCGGCCGTGCGCGCTCAGATGCACTATCAACTGGGATCCAACATAAAGGAGTCAAAGGCGACAGGAGTGGAGGTGACAGCGGTGGCTAGCGCAGCCCCACGTGATCAAACGGGATCCGATATAAAGGAGTCAGGAACGGAGGTGACAGAGGTGGTCAACGCAGCCCTACATGCACAAAATGGATCCGACATAAATGAGTCAAACACGGCAGGAGCAGACGGTGCACACATTTGTGAAGCTGTGCAGCATACTTCAAATAATACAGATGAGCTGCTGGAGGTGCGGGCCGAGGTGGTGGCACTGCGGAAGGAGGTAAAGAGTATGAGGGCAGGATCCTGGATTTGGAGTCCAGATCTTGTGAAAACAATATCAGACTTGTAGGACTACTGGAAGGAGAAATAAGTGAAAATATTGAAACCTGCGTGTCATTGTGAGGATTGGAGCCAGGAGCGGCCGGGGAGTTTCTGGGGGCCCTTCATTACAAATGGACTTCCCTTTTGATCATTTACATGATCAGGTTTTGGGTTCAATGCACGTTTTCAGCATGAACCCTTTTTCTATGTTTTCCTTTCATCTGTTTCCTGTGTTTGTAGTTGTTGTGTTTGTATGACAACAGGAAAAAAGCATTAAAATCACAAAGACATGGCAGAAATCACAAAACCTTCATTTCTATTCATTCAATTTAACAATTTTGCTGACATGAATATTTATTTGACATTGCCAGCGTAACAGATCTCTCAAAGATGGGTACATCGTTTTTAGATTGATTCTTTCGCGCTATCTGCCTCTGCACACGTCTGTACAGAGCGTATGTATCTTTTACGACGACTATCTTGTCGACGCCTCCACCTTATGTGTGGCGCTTTTGTATCTTTAACGATGGACCCGGTCTCGTCTGACCCCTCCCTAAAACTCGACCAAAGCTTTTAGTGTTAAAACTCGCTCGTGATCAGTGGGTAGGTGCGCCAGGCTCTTCCTTTGCGGTGGCCTTAGTGCCAACTGGCAATCTAACCAGAGTGTGTCCTAACCCTCTCCTCAGGCCCCTGCTATGCAGCTGCGCTTCGACACCGCCACAATGGGCTATTGTGCTGAGCGGAATTTTTTACATGTTCAAATGTAATTGTGTCTAAATAGTAGTTTTAGAACTGTAAAGAATTTCTTTAAAGAAAGACCTTTGAATTTAAAGAAATTTAAAGGTGCCATTTTCAGGCTCCGTCAAATTGTTTAAGACATAAAAGAGAAGAGTGCAAAGAAAAGCATTTCAGTCATATGCACAGCCAAACAAAACAGTTTTTAGCTTAGATTTGAACATTGCCAGAGTAGAACCTGTCTCACATCCTCAAACAAAAACAGTTTTTAGCTTAGATTTGAACATTGCCAGAGTAGAACCTGTCTCACATCCTCAGGAAGACTGTTCCAGATTTTAGCTGCATAAAACTGAAACGCAGATTCCCCATGTTTAGTCCAGCTATCAGGGTGCTACAAGGTGCTACAGGGTGCTACAGAGTGTTACAAGGTGCTACAGAGTGCTACAGGGTGCTACCGGGTGCTACCGGGTGCTGTGGATCACAAAAATCCAGAGTTTTTTCATGAGTTTCGCCGCCTTATTTGGCAGACTAGCCTCTCACATAAGTGTCGGCTTGTTCATTATGAATGCGCAGCTTGGGTTATTTTGTTTCAGTTTTTTGAAATAAAAAAGGTAAAGCTTGGGTTGTTTTTAAACTAAGTAACCCAAGCCAGACCGGGCCAGTGTGTACAGTTTGCATGTTTCTGCCTGTGTCTGGGTGGGTTTCCTCTAGTTTCCCCCATCCACACAAGGTCAAAATCGTAGGTCAAATCCTAACCCAGCACAAAGATCTGGAGCGGCCCCCGCAGCACTGATTGTGGGTCAAAAGCAGAGGACACATTTCTCTACAGGAACAATAAAGGCTAATCTATTCCAAACTAAATGGCGTTGATAGTTTGGCAGCATTAAGAGCAGGTCCCTCATGTCCAGATGAAAGCACTGAGGATGTGACTGCAGTTAGAACATCTGGAGCTGACTCATCTGTTTGAACTACTTAAAGGTGCACTATGGAAGTTTGTTAGAGGGTCTGTCACCTGCTTTTCTCATACAATTGTATTTTTATTTGCCTGGAAGGTACCACAGTATGACACTTATCTATCATTTATCCAGTTAAAGACATTTTTATTGCTTGTCTCTATGGAGATCGCTGGGTTCCTGGAGAATAGAACATTTCATTGCCTCCACCAGCAAACTAGTGCCCTTTTGGTGCTGTTAAAACATGTTGTTTTCCTCTACCAGTAAGTGAATAGTCCACTGCGTACTAGGGCTGGGCGATAAATCAAATCACTTCGGGCCTTAAATAATCAACAGTGTGAAAAATGGCTAAATCGTCAAATCGAGGTCAACCGTGCACACAGACACTTTTTGCGTGTATTCACACTCCTCCCTCGCGATTATATTCAAAGAAAGGACCAACTAAAGCCAAGGGTCTTTAATATATTCTATATTCTTCTATATTCTTCTATGTTCCTGTCAATCAGGGAGTGCAGATGGAAATGAGCTATTTAGCTACAATATGGTGCAGAACATATTTGTTTTTATGAGCTTAATGTACATTGTCCCTTAGTGTTTCTTAATGCATGTCCTTTGGATTGAATACGTGTTGTTTTATTATTGCTCAGTGTTTTATGTTGCACCTTAAGGCCGAGACAAGTTCCTGTTTGTGAATTTTGTTCATTGAAAATGGCAATAAACCCTTTCTGATTCTGATTCTGAAATAAAGCCTAAACTAACCTACGGCCCCGAAGTCGCCCCGAGTCGCTCCCGAAGGGATTTCCAAAACATACCTACATTTTGTAGTCTACTTAGATTTTTCTTTTAGTTTTCTCTTTCTTTTTTTAAGGATCTTTTGGCCCGAAGGCTTTATTAGACAGGACAGCAGAGTGTGAAATGGAGCTGAGAGAGAAGGGAGGACATGCAGCAAACTGTCAAAGCCGGGACTCACGACACCACACAACAGTGTATTGGAGAAGTGTGTATTCTTGGCAGGCCAGGCAAATGATCAGAAAGAAAGACCCCAGTGTAAAAAAAGCCCACTCAATTGCTTCCATTGCAATCCAATCAAAAGAACAGTTTGGTCGCAATGAACAAGTTGCAAATGCGTTTTTGAAGTACAATCTTCCCTCAAGTGTTACTGTTGTGACGTGTTGGGTTGTGCCACCGGGAACCCACCCGTGATCAGGAATTGAAACATTCCTTCAAAGCAAACTTTTCCAAATACTTCAGACCAGTTGAAATAAAACTGTCCCTTTGTCACTCTTCATCACGGACATCAGAGGAGCTGCTTCTTCTGTGGAAAACACACATCTAAACACATCTAAACAGCACCACGAGACAGAGCTGGATGGAGCCCGAGTGTGCTGTGGCCCCCTGGGGTCCGCACGGCTTTGAAGTCCTCTGCTCCCACACTCCCTCCCAAACACACGCACACGCACAATCTACACGCACACGCTCTACACGCACACACACTCTCTGCACGCACACACACTCTCTACACGCACACGCTCTACACGCACACACACTCTCTACACGCACACGCTCTACACGCACACACACTCTCTACATGCACACGGTCTACACACACACACAAACACGCTCTACACGCACACGCTCTACACACACACACACACGCTCTACACGCACAAGCTCTACATGCACACAAACACGCTCTACACGCACACAAAACACGCTCTACACGCACACAAACACGCTCTACACGCACACACGCTCTACACACACACACACACACACACACACACTCTACACACACACAAACACGCTCTACACGCACATGCTCTACACGCACACAAAACACGCTCTACACGCACACGCTCTACACACACACAAACACGCTCTACACACACACAAACACGCTCTACACGCGCACACGCTCTACACGCACACGCTCTACACGCACACGCTCTACACACACACAAACACGCTCTACACGCACATGCTCTACACGCACACAAAACACGCTCTAAACGCACACGCTCTACACACACACAAACACTCTCTACACGCACACAAACACGCTCTACACGCACACGCTCTACACGCACACACACTCTACACGCACACTCTCTACACGCACACACACGCTCTACACGCACACACACACACTCTCTACACCCACACAAACACTCTACACACACACGCTCTACACGCACACTCTATACACGCACACACACTCTACATACACACGCTCTACACGCACACGCTCTACACGCACACACACACACACACACACACTCTACACGCACACTCTCTACACTCACACAAAAACACTCTACACGCTCTACACGCGCACGCTCTACACGCGCACGCTCTACACGCGCACGCTCTACACGCACACGCTCTACACGCACAAACACACGCTCTACACGCACACGCTCTACACGCACACACACACACACACACACACTCTACACGCACACTCTCTACACTCACACAAACACTCTACACGCTCTACACGCGCACGCTCTACACGCACACGCTCTACACGCACAAACACACGCTCTACACGCACACGCTCTACACGCACACACACACGCTCTACACGCACACGCTCTACACACACACAAGCAGCAGCGAGCATGAGCCGTGCACTGGATCTGGCTGCGATCAAAGCCGAGCAGAGCAGAAGCTGCAGCGTTAGCGCTGTTACGGGGTCATTTGGTGATGGTTCCTTGCTAGCACACGCATAAAGGTGTCGTTTCCCCCATTAGCAGCATTAGCACAGTCTGTTAGCGTGAGTGAAGACATCACAGCGACAGGTCGACGTATGCTTCCTGAGCAAACACCAGTTTGACATGAGAAAATGACTTATTTTACACACACAGTCTGAAAAACATGTTCTTTTCACGTTTGCGACTGAGCAGAGGGAGAAATCTCGAAGAAGGCGTTGGTATTTAATGGGTTTCCATTTCAGAACATTTTTCCTTTCAAAAAATATAATATTTTTGTTTGGAATAGTTCATAGCTATGGCATTGGTCCTAATTGTTTTCCATTCTGAAACCTGTGGATTGTCCTTTGAACACGCTCTTGAGAATCCTCCTCGTGTTTTAGAACTTAAAATAATGTATTTACTGACAGAACACATTATTTTATAACAGTCAGGCATGTCCTGATCTTGGAATAAATTTGTGTTATAACTCCTTCTACTAGCAGCGGAGAGTATTTGCATGGGGGAAAAAACAAAAGCTAGCTTTCCCTGACATGCTAATGTAGGCACACAGTTGAACGAACATGATTTACAAAAGAAATGCTCGAGTCTGATGATGATGTATGGACTTAAAAACAACACAAAATATCTCGGAGCTCTAACTATGACATCACAAAACTGATTTTGTGAGAATCATTCATCAATTCAGATTCATCAACCTAGTGTAACTAAAGCGAATTACAACGCACAATATTATGACAATGGTAAAAAGCTCCTGATATGTGTCCTTTACAATATAACAGTTTTTTGCTCTCCATTTGGGGTTTGAGTGTTTAGGGCAGAGGTGTCCAAACTTTTTTCACAGTGGGCCGCATTTTGAAACCTATACAGAGCAGAGGGCCACAGCCGATATGACAATGAAGTGAGTCAACATTGTTACATTTGACATAGTTTCGATGAGCCTCCAAACCTTTAATAAGACTTGGAACATTAACATAAGGTTGATATAACATCAAAATGTTTGAATCTTTCCAATTTTACAGTAAAAAGTAAACATTTTTGTTGTTTGGGCCAACAAAGCAGGTAGCCTGAGGGCCAACCAAAAATTGTCCGAGGGCCACATTTGGCCCCCGGGCCATAGTTTGGACACCCCTGGTTCAGGGTGATTCCACCGACCCCCTGTCACGTCTTCAACCCTGATAATCCTATAGGTTCAACAATGCTGCAAAGCAATGTTGGTAATTAAATTAAATTAAAATGTGTAAACTGTATGGATGTGTGTGAGCTCGTGTTTTGGAGTTTGACTGGTTTTACTAAATGAATGACTGGATGAGTGATGAAATGTTTACTCTACATTTGCTGTATTTTATTGGCATGAGTGCCATTTTTGACATCAACCTGTCCAGGGACTGCAGCTGGAAATGAGCAAATTAGCTTTAACCTGGCACAAGCAGCTTTCCTGTAGGTCAATGTGCACTGTCCCAGATGAATACGCTTTTAAACTCAACTAAAAACAACCATCTATGGTGGTAACTGCTACTGTTTCAGATCAATTTTGCAATTTATAATCAATAGAATGATGTGATGTTGTACAAATAACTGAGGTGGCCAGAGGAAGGCTGTAGCCTCTGGACATCTAGCGCAGGAGAGCTTTATTTACCATCAGTACAGAACACAAATGTAGAACTAACAGCACACATTTAAGTGCACAAGGTTTGTTTTTGATGAGAAAACCACCGTACAATACAAGCTAAATAAAAGCCAGTATATATCCACTGGTACCTTTGTTTCATTTTACACTTGCACATTTCTTTTGTCCCTGCAAATTGTGGCCCATTGTGAAAAGCACTGCACATAGATTGTAAATGTCCTCATACGCCCCAAAAGGTCCATTCAATAGCCTTTACATCGCCACATCCCAGCACGCTTCAACGGGAACAGAGCCCACTCCAGCTGGATATGGGTGGAACAAATGACTCCGGCAAGCCAAGAACGAGGCTCTTCTTTTCTCAATGTGCCCATAAAGCCAACACGCGTGCGCCCCTACGCTTATTTAATGCTAGCTTATGAGCCTCGGTTGACGATCAGCACTAAACGGCACCACATGCTAACGCGTCGGGATGAGCTAAATGAGAGTGGTGTTCCATGGGACTGGCAAATTATTTAGCGATGTTAGCTTATGCAACCGCTGGGCCTCTGCAACCGTGCTCGTAATGTGCCGTTATTCTGGGAAACTTAATGTGTCCACTTGAAATGTTTTGTAAAGTAGTTAAGAAGAATCTCAAGGTTAGGACACAGCGGCAGTTATCAAGAGAAGGTGTTTTAACGGACTTTTACAGACTGCAAAAGAAATCAGATAGTTTGTGTGAATGTATCTAAGTCAGGGGTCTCTAACCTACAGCGCGTGAGCTACAGCACCATTTTGAGTAGTTCGAGAAGGGATTTCCAAAACATACCTACATTTTGCAATCGACTTTGATTTTTCACTTTCACATTTGCCCTATCACTTCCATTGTTAGCCCTCCCTCTTCTTGTACGAAACATATTATTTGTCAATTAGCTGTCAATCAAACAATTGTGCACAACCAAGCTTGGTCACGGCCCGTGACCTGCAGCCGTCCATGTGTGACGAAGACAAACACATACAGTTTTTATGAAGAGTGGGCATCTGACTGTTTATTCCCAAATGTCAGTGACAAGTGTGTGTGTCTGATCTGTGGATCCAGCTGGCTGTGGGTGAGCGATACACTACAGTGTGTAGTCTATGATTGTTGGTATTGATCACTGATGCTTCCCTGTTGTTCCTCTCGTGGCATTTTTCTGTTTTCTCTTTACTATGGGCCTCATTCACCGAGAAAGATGGAAAAGAGTGAAACACAGCGACATAAGTTTAACAGTCGTGAGAAATGTGAAATGAAGTTTATAGGATTTCCAGAAAGTGTGCAATAATGACTTAAACAAAAGGAGGCAGGTGCATACATTTGGGCACTCTTGTTGTGCTGGTAATAACGCCTGCTGTACAAACCCAGAACAGTAATATTACATGGAGACAAGCAGGTGATGCCAGCAGGCCAAGTCACAGGTCAGATCTGTGGAGAGGTGAACCTGTTCTCCGTGAGAATGTTTGCAATAAAAACACAAATTGATACATTGAATGCCATAATGCGAAAGATTCCAGACCACTTAACAGCATCACCATGGAGACATGCAGCTAGAGAGTAGAATAGTTCCACTGAACAAAAATATAAACTCAACACTTTTGTTTTTGCTCCTGAGTGCAACTCAGATGGGACACAAAAGACTCATTTCTCTCATTTTACGGAGCAGTTTATATTAATATTGATAATCCGTCCCACCTCAGGTGTGGCATATCAAGCTGCTGATGAGACGCATGAATAACGCACAGGTGTGCCTAAGGCTGGGCAGAGTAAAAGACCACTGGGAAAAGTTGTTTTTTGCTTTATGGGCGGTCTGAGGTCAGAAAACTTGTCAGTGTCTGGTGTGATCCCCAAAAGTTGCTGGATATTGGCAGGAAATGGAACACGCTGTGGTGTACACCGGACCAGAGCGTCCCAAACATGCTCAGTGGGACATGTCCATTGTTGTGTCATTCATCCCCAAAATCAGCTCAGGCAGCAGCATGCTAATGCCCCATGTTACAAGGGTCTGGCACAAGGGTCTGGCACAAGGGTCTGGCACAAGGGTCTGGCACAAGGGTCTGGCACAAGGGTCTGGCACAAGGGTCTGGCACAAGCTGAAAACGTGCCAGTTCTGTCACCAGACATGTCACATTGAGCAGATGCCATACCTGAGGTGGGAGGGATTATCAATATGTATTTATTTATTTATTAGCCTTTATTTAACCATGTGAGAAACCCATTGAGATCAAAACCTCTTTTACAGCTAATATTAATTTGAATAATTGCTCAATAAGGTTTCGACAGATTTGTGAACAGTATCTGTGTTTAAAGAAAAGGTTTCATGTCTTTGAGTTCAACTCGTGAAAAAACGGTTACATTTGTATACAGTGTGCTGTACATTGCACCTCATAAGTTTGCTTAAAGTTTTTTCTTAAACATTGTTGTCAAAGATAGAGTTGAGACTGCGGCTCAGGCTGATGACATCACAAAAACCACACGCGTTCGAGAAACAGGACGGCTTTGGCACTGGCTTTAATTGGCTTAGAGTCTGGAAAGAACAAGACTGTGTTAATGGATCTGTCAGGCGAGGACGAGGTATTTCTGATACTGCAAAAACAAATTATAATTATAACAATACACACACACACACAAACATATGTATGTATGTATGTATATACATGGCTTCAGTAAACAAATCCGTTTTAGCCACCAGCCCAAGTTACAGGGCAGATCGGCGGAGAGGCGAGCTCGCTCACAGCAAGAATGTCAGATTAATTACAAAATAAAAACACATATTATTCAATAAAGGTAAAGTAAGATATTCCAGGCAAAGCAATATCATCACCATGGAAACAAGCAGGTATCATCATTTTTCTTTAGCTTTAGACGTGGTAATTGTCCCTATAATTCTGGAACAAAACTAGCTTTAAATAAACACGTGATTAAGATTCAAACTTTATCCAAGGGTCCTGAGCCCATGGGAACACCGGGTGCACCAGGTAAACGGGAGCGGAGGGAAGGCTCTCGTTTTTCGGAGGTTTCCGGGCTGTAAAGATTAATAACAGCATCGACTCTGCAGGGAAATAAAGCTGTTTTACTCAGGCAGTCCGCGGAGGAGACGGCGCATTAGGCTGCCACGCACACACCAGATTTATGGACAAGAAAACACAGATGCATATTTACACCAAATCTAAAGTTCAAAAAACAACAAGTGTGAAATATTAGTATCTCTTTTTGGGCCGTTTGGGAAAAATATTGTTTCCAGCTTGAAACAATTAAAAATTGGAGCTAGATAAATACATCTTATGAAAGTAATGAGTTTTAAAAGAAGGCTACAAGATATATTATAGTTTAGGACTTAGGATACAGAAGGCAGAGCATTTTGTCATTTCAGAGCGATGGAGTGGATCTGCCTGGAGAGGGCGCTGCATTAGGCAGCTCGAGAATTATTCATACAACTATTGAGTTCATGGATTTGTGTTTATCTTCAATATGGCTGGGTCTACTTCCGAGCACTGTTCTTGTATATTCACATTCACATTCATTTTTTGTTTTAATGTTTCGTTGTGTAACTTTTCCTGCTTGTCTCCATGGAGATGTTTTGCTTTGCCTGGAATGTTGCATAGTATGTTGTAGTAATCAATATTTTCATTGCAGAAAAGATTCTTTAAAAACATGCATTCTCACTAAGAGCAGGGTGGCCTCTCCACAGATCTGACCTGTAACTGACCAGCTTTGTCTGTTTTTATAAAAAAAATATATGTATTTGAATTCTTATTTCCGCATTGTCATGCAAGAAAATATGAATAAATCAGGCCAGACTCATTTAGAAACCGTTTTGTGTCTGGTTCCAGTTTTGCAGCAAAGGAAAGAGAAAGTGGATTCAGAATGAGTCAAACACAAAGCCCACACTCTCCACAGATCAGAGCTGCTGATGTGTTGATTTGCCGTCGTGTCACAGGTCTCAGATATTTGTTCAGCACTTGATCCATCTTCAGGAGTCCAGCACATCGAGACAAAGGTTTAATCACACGTCGTCACTAAGTGGGAATTCTTGTGAATGTTCAAGGCTGACGGAGACGAGAAAGTTGACGAGTACTTGGACCCGGGAGCTTCTTGTTAGCTGACCGTGTAACTACCCTTAACAGCCGCCTATTTTGCCCTGTGCACAAATGTTGGACATACCAAAATGGCATTGCCTATTAAAAGAAGACCTTACAGCCCACATGCAAGTGTGATGCATCATTAGAAAGCTTAGGCCTTCTAGTTTCTGCAGATGTGCATATAAACACTGTCAGGGCTTCAGAACTTACACTACAGAAGCCCAAACATAAAAAAAACATCCTTTTTTTTAGCATAAGTATATTTGGAACAAGTTATCCAAATATGTGCCAACTGTGCCAAACTTATTGTAGCTCCTCTGTGATCATAAAACATTTATTTTGATGTTTTGCAGACTCCAAATACCTATTATAACTGCTAAAAACAATGTATGTGAAATGTGTAAACATGAGTGTAATCATGAGTGTAATCATGAATTTCCCAATAGGGGCGATATATATATATATATATATATATATATATATATATACACACACACACACAAATATACATATATATATATATATATACACACACACACACATATGTGTGTATATATATATATATATATATATATGTGTGTGTATATACATATATATATATTTATATATTTTTATATATATATGACGAAATGCACGTCCAAATAGAAACAATCTGCGTAAAATCTTGTCGGAACGCGCAGAAAAAATGGCTTTACGCATGTGAATAGTTTGCTCCTCGTCTGTCTAATTCCTAAAACCCACCCATCATTCGAAAGCTTATCTGATTGGCTACAATAATATGTCAATCAAGACGTCTTACGTCACTTTCTAAGTGCGCTAGACTCATCACCTGTGCGCCGGAAGGTGACGCTTGGTTTATCTAAAGGTTCACTAGCAAGGACCACAAACCTAGCTACGATGCAAAGTGTTTATTGACAAACGAGTAATATGAACAACACGAAGGTATAGAAATGAATGCCGTTTTGGGGCTCGGACGGAGTTTAGCTTGAAAAGGTAGATCGAGGTTGAACTACCACTGTGATGATCTTGCTCGTTTGAGGGGAAGACTTGGCGTCGGTTGAAGGTCCTTGATGCAGGGGAGAGGAGAACGGTTGTGGACAGGGCAACCTCTGAGAGGCGGAGGGAACCGAGGAAGGCCAAAAGGAACATGCCGGTGCAAGCTTTTGACAACCATTGTTGTTTGGTCTCTTCGCAGACCAGAGTTCACCGAGCAAGAGAAGCCAAACGATGTGGGTGTCGCTCAGGTAGGCTTTAAGTACCGGTAAATAGAGACTGGTAGTCAAAGGTGAACAGGACGTAACAGGTTGTGAGAGTAGGTCAACCGTGGGGAAAGGCAGGTTGAAGCCATTATGGAAGGAGTGAAAGCTGTCCCAGGTGATCTAGTAGGAAGAGGAGGTCAGCCAGAGCGGGGCTCAGGTGTGGAACGTGGTAGCTGAGAATGGAGGAACTGGGGTAAATAACGGTTCTGCCTTGGGGACCAATGTTCTGAATGTATTTGTTGATGGTGTCGATGACTGCGGGGTTATCCAACTAGATAGCCACAAACGTAGATGGCCCAACAAGAGGGCGGCGATCCCGACTGGATCGATCTAAAATAAGGCAGCCGAAGACACATGATGTGGAGGAACTCGCCAAGCCGGGGGGTGGTAAACCGCCTGCCTTAAAGTAACCACCAAAATTGGCTGATGGAACAGCATATCAAGTGGAGCTTGATGGACTGGATGGGAATCACATGGCTGTGGAGGGATTGAACAGAATACGTTATGGTCGGGAGGTGGGAGATGAAGGGCTTGCCCCTGGGGAATGATCTGCATGGTGAAGTTGAGATGACCAAAGAGTTGCTCTTTGGAGCACGAGGAGAAGTTCCTGAGAAGAGAACTCCGGTTTAGCTTTGGGTTAGTGACTGGGAATTCCCAGAACTTAGAGGCAGCTCTGGAGGCGGCATCTCGGTGCCCGGCGGCGGCCACAGGGTGCCTGGAGGGGGAATCTCGGTGCCCGGCGTCTCTGAAGGGGGCATCTCGGTGCCCATTGGCGGCATCTTGGTGCCCGGCGGAGCTGCATCTCGGAGCCCGGCGGCGGCTCTGGAGGGGGAATCCCCCGGTGCCAGGTGGTGCCGCTCTACAGGCGGCATCTCGGTGCCGGTGGCACTGAAGGGGGCATCACGGCGAGGTATTAAAGCGGCATGAGTCGGCGCAACGAAGCTAGCATTTGTCAGGTCCCCTGTCCTTAGACCCTTTTTCTCATATCTTCTCACCTCCCCTCCTTCTTGGCAAGGAAAAACTACCAAACCCCTTTTGGAAAAAAAGTATACCAACCTGTAGGAGTTTCAGTTCGCTCAGTGGAGGAAAACCAGTTCTCTCTGTTGGTGGAGTCCCGTCAAACACGAACGAGAGCTCGCTCCGGGTGGGGGGGTGTGAGATCGGGACTGGCTCTTCAAAAACCTCTAAGGCAAAGTCGAGGAATTTCCAAGTGCTCAGGTGCTATTTATTGTGCCAATCTCCAAGTGCAACAATGGTGAACAAGAAATATTTACAGTGATAAAGAGCAGCTTTGTCCAAAAACATACACTATACATCACACGCGTACACAAACTGGTTTCAAACGTCAAAGTTGCAGCTTCTTCAACTTATACCTAATACACTAAGTCTCTTTACTGCGTCTTTCACTCACACCTCTTGTAGTACTGCACTTGGAACCACCGTGGTGCTGCCGACTGACTTTCCCAGAGCCAAAAGCGACCTGCCCGTTATGTTCACTTGCCCATGAGCCCATACACCTGCCACTTGCACCCAAAAACTGAGCAAAATACGGAGTATCTAATATTGAATGAAACCTCAATACATAATGTAATAACAAATGTGTGTGGCACTAACTTGTTTCTCTAACGACGCAAGAGCTTGTTAATGATCCACATACTCAGGTTCAACCCCTAATCCAACACAAATATGCAGCATGAAATGCAAGGTTAAAACTCTGAGCTGGCATCATGCATGCAGTCACATGGTCAGACTGGCCAGGTACGGACCAATCGACACACCATCGCTCGCCATATATTGTTACCTACCGTGCATTGAGTACAATACTAGATCCGCTTCGCTATTCGGGCTACGACACAGACGCATTGGGACGGACATGCTGAGCAGGCTGCAAATCATACGATAAAGAGAGTTTAACGAGAGCTGGCACGCTCAAATGATTAAGAAGATTATTGCCGAAACGCAGAGCCGAAGCTGTGCTATGCCCTTGGGCTGAATTAGTTGTCAGAGTGACGTGTTATTTGCCGCGTGTAAATCTGAAGTAGGTGTAATTGTTATCAGCGGGTGTGGCAATGCTGAAATTAATACAGAAACAGGGGGGAGCGAGAGCGTGGCGAATGAAAGAGTTCGAGATGTTGGTCTGTGCGCGGCGAGGGCATCTCCGAAACTGGCCTCGCACTATAGTGGCAGAAACGGCGATCATAAAGCAAACTCCGGTGACGGACTTGCTACCCAGTCAAGTCAGCGGGGGAATTGAGATGGACCGGAGAATGAGCCCACGCGGTGCGCATTAGACAAAAAAATAAGCAGTGGTATCATATGTCTCTTGGAGAAAAATCTAGAAATAGAAATTAAAATATCAATCCATAGGGGGCGCCAGCCAGCAATGGGGAGGCGCGGGGGGCGGGGCGGGTGCCGAGGTTGGAGTGGCAAAAATCCTTGGGTCAAAATAAGAACTCCAAGGTTTCTTTCAGTGAGCTGAGGCCACACTGACGTGGCCAGTGGGACTATCTGCTCAGATAAAGCGTCCTCGTAGATGATTAGAGCCTAGTAACGATGACTCGGTTTTTTCAAGAGTGGTTAACAGAAAGCAGATAGAATTTAACGTGTTATCCATGTCGTTCTTTATATATCACCTAAGTATCAGGTTTCATTGATAAATACAGCTGTGTGTCATCTGCAGAGCAGTGGAAGTTAATGCCATGCTTTCTGATCATGTGACCTAACGGCAGCAGATAAAGAGGAAACAGAATTGGACCAAGAACTGAACCCTGTGGCACAAGAACTGAACCCTGTGGCATATTATAACGTCTAAGGGGTTGGTTGCGGCCCACAGGCCGCATGTATGACACCCCTGGATTAGGAGATTGCGGCCGATACTACGACGAGACCGATATGCACAAATGTATGCTGCGCAGTCACGACGAGACGAAACCAGTGGATGAATAAATAGGCTGCACAACAACGCTAGCATGAGTCAGGTCCTCTGTCCTTAGACCCTCATTATCGGCAAGGAAAACCTGGCGACGCGGTGCCCGAGGATAAAACACCGGAACCTAGCGAAGTGGACCTTGAGGAGAAGCGACTGGAACCTGGCAACGCGGGGCCAAAAGAGAAGCTCTTTTTGTAGTGGTGTTAGGAGGGATGGGAATTGGGACCTGGCAACTCGAAACCTGAGGAGAAACGATCTAGTAAACTGGTAGTTGAAGAAAGGGAAGAGAGGGGAGAGAAGGGGGTAGGAGGAAAGAGGGGTGGGTAAGGAGTTTTTAAAAATGATTTATTATTTATTATCTATTATTTATTATATTTGTTTACTCATTTATTTTGACATTTCCTTCGAGAAATGCCAGCTTCTGCTGTTAGGACAACAACCAAAGCCACAGGGGCTAGCAAATAAATAAATGAAGTACTTGAAAGTCGTGATCAGGAAGAAGTGATGGGAAACTTGCATTTTAGAGGAACCGCGGCCTGCAAGAGTGGGCGGGACGAAGAGCACTCAGCTTCCTGGGAGCAGAGGAAGACTGCAGGAACGAGAGTGAGCAGGCGAATTGTGCTAGTCAAAGCGAAGTTTGAACAATGAGGTTTTGTTGACGGTGCGATGGAAACAAATGCGTTTCTTCTTAACCGCGGTCTAGAGACCTGCCACCGTCCGCGTGGGGTCCGCGAGCGCGGGAGGATCTGAATCCTGGACTAGCAGAGGGTGAGCTGTGGTGGAAAGCCGGCCTGCTGACTGGACCTGGCCTGGCCTTGGATGGAGCGTGAATGGAGCCCAGAGAGTGAGCTACCGGACAAGTGTGAGTGAGACGAAGCGGGAGAAGGCGATAAAGGAAAGCTTAAATAGTGTAGCTGCAGGAAGGGGCGTGAAAGGGGTGTGGTCCTGCTCCGAATTTAAGATAACAAACTTATCTTCATACTGTGATTTACGCAATATTTACTGAATGAAATTTGTTTAAAACATGACTTCAGAAATAGTCACCTTAAAGTTGTAGAACAGACATCAAACCCCACGTATTTTTTACACATTTAAAGTGGGTTATGGTTATGGGGGCGCCACTGAGCAATTCTGCATCAGGCACCCAAATGGCAAGCGGCCCTGACTGATAAAAAAAAAAACTTGTAAAAAAAAAAACAGTTAAAAGTTAGAAAAGTGAACTGTACTGAATAAAGTCTGACTTCAGATGTAAAAACTTTGTTGATAATGAACAAAAACTATTTTGTTTTATATTATTTTATATATATATTATTTTATTATACTATTTTGACCATTTTATATATATTTATTTTATCTATACTATTTTGCCCACTGAAAATCACTGGGCAAAGTGAAAAAGTAACAGCAAAGAAATGATAAAAGCATTCACGGATTTAAAGAGACATTTAACAAAGGATTTTAAAAACATTTAAGGAGAAAAAAAAGCACAAACAAACTTTGATATAAATGCATTCAAACACAGTCACTACATGAGGCCAAAGCAAAAGAAGAAACACATTATAAAGAGTTCAACAAGTTTAATCAAAGTTCCAAATTGGGCAATGACAGTGCAATGTCTACAAAATGTGTGCTTGTGTGTTAATGTAGGCCTCTGTTTTAGTTGGTTTGTGTACTTTTTGTTTACTATGAAAACTGTAAAAAGAACACAGAGGGTTGTTAAGAGTTGACGGCTCACAGCTCGATGCAAACCAGTGGCCTTTCTCATCCTTTATCTGAGGCTGTGACTTCTTCATGTACGGCTCGTCATTTCCCATGAGCTTCGTCACAAGTGTTATGTCTGAGTAGTGATGCATACCACACACGCTGGCAAACTAGTCAACTATATTCCATATTTTATTTTACAGGCAAGTCATTTTCTTCCATAGCAAGAGAACCTTAAAACTCATTGCCATTCCATGTCAAGAAGATAAAGTCACAATAACAATTTTCAATCTCCCCCTGAACTTAGAGCCAGGAGAAAGAGAGAGAGACAGGGAATAAAGTGAATGAAAAACGATAACAGCCTGTTTGGCGTTCAAGCTTGAGCGGCCGTTGAATCTGAGCCCTCCACTTGACTGCGCAGGCGACATGAGAGTTAGCGAGACATGCTTATAGCGGAAAGCGATGTGCCAGGCTGTGTGTGCTCAGACGAGAAGCACAAAGAGACTCTCCAAGAAGCAAATATAAGAGGCAAGCGCAGGTAATGAAATGAAAAGTAAAGTCGGAGAATCACAGCGCTGTCTGGTGGCAAACATGTACTCGCAGGACTTTTATGACAAACACCTTTTTCTAATGTGTTTACATGGAAAATATTGAATTGTTGAAATCGAATTCAGGCAGCAACTGACTGCTTTTCAGCAAATAAAACTCATTAAGAGTCAGCAGCTCATTCACTGAACTCGTATTCACAACGCTCATACAAACAAGCAGAGGTGAGTATACACAGTTCTATTTACTTCACCGGAGTCATTTTAGGAAGGAAATTCTACTTATTTTCACTCTTGGGTAATATATTTGACAGCCCAACAGTGCTCTTACTTCGGTGACTTTTCTCACTGCAAATGAATAAATCTTGGAGAAATCATTTTTATTGTATTAACATCAAACACGATTACATACATGCACATGCTTGTGCTGTGTGTGTGAGCATGTGCATGCACTCGCACATAAGGCTACGCACATGCTCATGCTCGCACACATGTCCGGTGTGTGGACGGGTCCATCTACACCAGAACACTCCCACACAGGCTTTGTATGGGCTCGTGTGTCAAAATAACAATTCACACGCATTAAACAGCAGGAGACTGCATTGACTGGTCTGTGTATGTCTACTTAAAAAAGCCATGGATATTGGTAATGCATTGTCAGTTGCCAATAGTTGTACTTATTGAATAGAAATTGGGGATAAGTATTTGTACTTCTGCTTACTCCTTTTGAGCTTTTTTATTTTTGTTTGCTACATTTAGCAAACTTGTTTGAACGACTCTTGTGACAAACTGCTCAAATAAACATACTGAACTGAACTTATCTCAAAGTGTAAACTTCCTACACTTCAACTAATAACCAGCTTCCTTTTGAACAATAGTGCAAGCTTTTCAGCATGCTCTGGATTCACTGTGATTTACATGTTACATTACCATCATCATTTAGAAATGTATGATTGATATCATTCTATACACTGAGTCAAGCTACTGCCTATATGCTGCACAACCAGTCAGAGCCGTATTGTACATAGGAGAGTTGTAGCTATATGTTTGCTCTACTTGCACTGTATTAGATTTAAGTCTATTTTCAATAGTTATTTTTCGTAATTGTTTTGTTTGCATGTTTCTATCTCCTGCTATTCTTGAACTGTGGAATCCCCTTGTGGGACAACAAAAGTTCTCTTATGTCTATAACTTAAGTTTCCATTACATCAATAAACACATTACACTCATTTGTTTAGTCACCTAGACCTGTAACATTTCAAGGACAGAACAACTCAAAATGGGGGTGAGAGAAAAAAACATTCAGCAAATTGCCGGGTCTGAGGACCGAACCATGCTGCTCAACCACCAAGCAGCACCTATTTCTGAAATTGCTTGGCCTTATTCAATGCACATGAAATAAAACTGCTGTTCTTATTTGTTGGCGACAGAGAGTATCCCGCATTCATCCGTTGTCCTGTTCTCTCTAACAAACACTCACACACACTTATTCATGCCCCAGCTACATCTCATGGAGCTCTTTGAATGGCACGGTGTCATACGGAGGGAGATTTTTAGATTGTGTTTGGTTGCTATTAAATGGGTTTTATTCTTGCCTTTATATTGCTGGTTTTTATTGCATGATTTAGTTGTCACCACCCTTTTAGTAATGCCTATTTTTATTTTTATTTTTATTTTATACTAAAGTAATTTAAATTGTTTCTTAATGCATGCCTTTTGTTTGACTGAATATATGTTGTTTTATTATTGCTCAGTGTTTTATGTTGCACTTTAACGCGAGTTAAGTTCCTATGTTTGTGAAGTTTGTTCATTGACAATGGCAATAAACCCTTTCTGATCTGATTCTGATTTACATGTGGCCTTGGCAACTAGGTCACATGATTTCTATCCTATACCCAGTAGCAGACAATTTTCACCTGCCTTTGGATCGAATAGGGACTGAAAAGGTGAAAACAGATAGCAGGAAGGGAGCACACGGATGCAGGGACTGGTGTGAACGCGGGGTGAGGAAGCACAGGGCTGGGGTGGTCTGCAGGACAGGGGAGATGACAGGAGTAGGAGAGGCGACGGTTCGTAGCGTCAGGCGGCATGAGTAGCAGGTGATTGGCTGCAGGAGACGAGACGCCACAGCACCGCGGCGACACACAGCAGGCCACAGCGGAGGCCACAGCGGAGGCCACAGGCCACAGCGGAGGAGGCCACAGCAGGACGGCCACAGCGGAGCCACAGCGGAGGCCACACAGCGGAGGCCACCAGAGGCCACAGCAGCCACAGCGGAGGAGCGAGGCCACAGCAGCCACACGGAGGCCACAGCGGGCCACAGCGGAGGCCACACAGCCACGGAGGCACAGCGGAGGCCACACGGAGGCACAGCGGACGGCCACAGGATGATGCACAGCCAGAGGCCACAGCACCATGAGGCCACACCAGAGGCCCCACAGCGCCACACCAGAGCCCCACCAGAGGCCACACCAGAGCACACCAGAAGCCACACCGAGGCACACCAGAGGCCCACCCATCACCACCAGAGGCCCCACCAGAGGCCACAGCAGAGGCACAGCGGAGGCCACACCGGAGGCCACACCAGAGGCCCACCAGAGGCCACACAGAGGCCACACATGGAACAGCACTGGCAGCGGCAGGGTGGGGATCCCTGCATGCGCTGTGGGGCCTATGTTGACTGACTTGCTAGTGGCGCTCATAAAGTTTGCAATGGCAACCAGGGAAATCATTTGAGCGTGTGTGGTTGGTTGTGTGTTTCGTGTCTGCCTGTTTCCAAGAGGACGCACCCCGCAGACACGGTTTAAGGCACACCTGAAAAGGCTTTAGTTCAAGCCTGGCTTAATGAACACAATAGCAGAGGACGGAGTCTTTTCCGTGTGTGCTAGTGTCCCGCCTGCTCTATGAGGCCTCTTTAGTGATTGTTTTTATGATAATATGGTTGTTGTTGTTGTTGTTCGTCGTCCAGTGCTGGTGCTCTTTGTTCATCCCCAGACCTCGGAACTGGACGGGACGAAGAAACTCAACCGGGCGGGCTGGAACTTGGACTGTACATCGTGACTGTTGCCGGTTGCTCTTTTAGTTGTTTTATTCATTTTGATCTGGTTTTTAATTTTCATTCCTGGTTTGTATTTCTCTAACCCTGTTTTAGTACACACATTAATAAATGTTTACATGATATGGTTTTAATTGTTACACCATTTAGCTCTCCTTCATTTTTAGTTTCACAATCATGTTATCATTTCAACCTGGAGAGATTCAAATCAATAGAAGATAGAAGATGATCAAATAAGCCAAGTCTGTGACATTACAAATATTGCTTGCTGTCTTTTTTCTGTGTGCGGGCACCAAGTCTGTAAATTAGGTCTGAGCTAGATGTTCTGTCCATATCAAATAAACTAGAGAACGACAAGTGATGTGAGATGATTACTTCATCACCACTGGAATTGGGACAAATAGCCTGAGCGAGAGGAACAATTATAACAGGACGGCTAATTAAAACTAATAATCAAAAATTAAAAAAAACTAAAGATATGAGGCTGCAGTCTCGCTGAAAGGTGTGAAGATTTATCTAGAGAGGGCAGACAAAAAGGGTGAAACGCCCGAGGGTGTTGAACCCAGAAGACAGTGGAGATGATCGTGGACTTCAGAAAAGTCACCCCCCAGCCCCCCCTCACCAGAGCCCTGGAGACGTACAGGTCCTGCGAGATGGAAGTCTGCAGCCATCACCTTCTCAGCAGAACGCAAATGGCTGTAGTCTCTGTTTGTCCTGGCTGGCTGTGCTCCAGCAGAGGGCGCTGTAGTTCTGTTTGTCTGGCGTGGCTCCAGCAGAGGGCTGTAGTCTCTTTGTCCCTGGTTGGCTCAGCAGAGGGCGCTGTAGTTCTCTGTTTGTCCTGGTGTGGCTCCAGCAGAGGGCGCTGTAGTCTCTGTTTGTCCCTGGCTGTGGCTCCAGCAGAGGCGCTCTGTCCCTGCTGTGGCTCAGCAGAGGCGGCTGTAGTCTCTGTTTGCCTGGCTGTGGCTCCAGCAGAGGGCGCTGTAGTCCTGTTGTCCCTGGCTGTGGCTCCAGCAGAGGGCGCTGTAGTTTTGTTTGTCCTGGCTGGGCTCAGCAGAGGCGCTGTAGTCTCTGTTTGTCCCTGGCTGTGGCTCCAGCGTCCACACGGTGATGGAGGAGGAGGATGGACTCAATGATGGCCGTGTAAAACTGCACCATCATTGCACTGGCAGCTTGGCCCTCAGCTGCCGCAGGAAGATCTGGGGTTGAGGGCTCCCACTTGAGGTCTGGGTGATGGTGATGCCGAGGAAGTGGAAAGAGTCCACGGTGGTGATGGGGGGTCTGTCATGATGAGGGGGGGCTGGGGGCTGTGACTTTCCTGAGTCCACGATCATCTCCATTGTCTTCTTGGCATTGAACTCCAGGTTGTACTACTGCACAGGACACCAGGTCTACCTCCTCCTGTAGACAGACTCATCCCCGTCTGAGATGAGCTGGTGAGGGTGGAGTTTGTATACGGGAGAGGAGCGAGGAGAGTACACAGCCCTGTGGAGTACTGTGCTGATAGTCGAGTGTCTGAGACATTCTTCACCAGCTGCACGCACTGCCTCCGATCCGTCAGGAAGTCGGTGATCCACCTGTAGGTGGAGTCAGGCACGTTGAGCTGGGACAGATTGTCCTGGAGCAGAGCAGGAGGAGGTGTTGCATGCAGAGCTGAAGTCCACAAACAATAGCCTGTTCACATCCTGTTCCAGTTTAGGTGTGAACCAGGGTTTGTCATTGTTGAAAGTGACTTTGGTGTGTGTTGCTATGACGCTGTCCTCGCAGAATGTATGACGCACAGTGTCCGTGTACTCATCGAAACTATCTGTGGCAGCTCTGAAAACCTCCCAGTCTGTAATGTCCAAACACGCACGGAGCTCCTCCACTGCCTCATTGGTGTCCGGGAAGGTCCACTCCACACTCAGAATCTTATCCGATCACGCGCTCGCATCGTGCACGTTAGCGCTCGGTGGAATGTAACAGCGACCAGAATGAATGAGGCGAACTCTCGTGGTGAGTAGAATGGTTTGCAGTTAATGAAATATATTCCGGAGCAGGAGAGCAGTGTTGGAGACACAGTCACATCCGATGACCAGGCGATGTTGATGTAGAAAAGACTCCTCCACCACGTGATTTTCACCCGGAGAGATCTCTCTGCTGTCCGCTCAGTGTAGCTCGAACCCCCCATCTGAAATGCA